>APFE031355985.1:101869-112779 GCA_000404065.3 Pinus taeda | reverse complement strand
TTTTTTTTTGGTCAAGTAAGAGTGGTGCCTTCAATTAACCTCAAAAATAAGATTACATATGGTACAACATATTTACAAGTGTAAAGACCAACAAAAGATAGACCCGTTGATGAAAATAAGCAACAGGGTCAACAATACCCCAAACATCACACATAAAAACAAAAAAAGAATACTCTTCCTCCTAATCTCGGCTTATCACACATCTCAGCTTATCGCACATTTCAACTTATTTC
The DNA here is from genome assembly GCA_000404065.3 of Pinus taeda. Classification (NCBI taxonomy): domain Eukaryota; kingdom Viridiplantae; phylum Streptophyta; class Pinopsida; order Pinales; family Pinaceae; genus Pinus; species Pinus taeda. The sequence continues at coordinate 112,546 of APFE031355985.1, read as the reverse complement.
ACATCGCAGTGATTGCATGCCTCCACCCCTTGAAACTGCGAAATGTGGAAGTAAACCTTTGTTGTTTGATCAAACAATTGATCTGATGGTCCATAGTCCATCACATCCCTGCAAACCTCGACACATTGCCATATTGCAAAACTGAGTTTATCACTGGCCATACACTTTTACCAAAAGAAAAATTGCGATTGAATCTCTGTCGTCGATTTGGTTCTTGATCCGACGGTTGACACGACATCGCCTCAAGAACTTGTGCGCCCATTAAACGCTTTCCAGACCCGAAAAAGAAAAAGAACCTATGATCTATAAAAAATTGGGTTTGCTCTTCGGCTTAACTACCTCCATCTTAAAACCCAATATCCATTCAATGTTGGGGTACTTAGATCCAACAGTCTGTGGCTATTCAAACTAGCACGCGGGTTACGAGTGGCTGAACCCCCGTAATGGAATATGACATCCGAGTGTGGAAAAAGGATCGATAGTTAGGATTTATTGTGGTACTTTGTCCCATCTCAAGAACTTCCATCCTCTCCTACTCCTGCTAAAATTTTCCACCAAATATGTCTGTTGATCCACCATGATCAAACGATTCATGTGCATCCTTCTCTTCACTTTGGGTTTTTGTCGTTCCTTCCTCTCCCGCTGAAAATTTGGGTTCGGTGTAAGTCTTAACCTCAGATCACTTTTAAAACTGGATATCCAAATGATCAAGCCCCTATTGATCTGACAGTCATAAGAGATATCGGATCGGAAACTAGTGCGACCTTTACCCGCTTTACAAAGCCGATAAATATTATAAATTGCTAATCTATACATCTTTAAGTCTGCTTGTAGACTTAACCTTCGATCATTTTTCAACCTGATAGCCATTCAATAACAAATTCTATCAAAATCTATGGTCGATGGCCTTTCTACTATCTCGCTATTTACCATGTACTCCTCCCTTGTAGCTTGCTCTGTCTTGAGCATTCTTTGTGGGATCAACAAGTAGGATTGGCTCCTGCTTCCGCTCTCTCTTATTTCCACTGATCTTCCTTCTGCTCATTTCTCATGGTCTGGAAGTGCTCCATGTCTTTGGCTACCTGTCTTTGACAATCATCATAGAATTTCCCTAAGGGTGTCGAATCCAAAGTGTACCTACTGTAACTTTCCTTGTGATGCACTCCTTCATTCGCCAGACAATCATCTAGCATATTGGCTTTTCTTCGCACATGAACGAAGCTAATAGTTTTGAGGGTTTGCAAGTGGGAAGAAATATGCTAAAAGACTTGTGATAGCCTCTAATGTTTCGAAACTTTTCCTAGTGTTGTTCCATTACATATATTTTTGGCCGCATTTATGACCAATTCAGAGTATGCTTCAATGATGGCGTTGTATAAATTTGACTCGATCAAGATTTCCAAGCACTACTCTGAGGCCATGAGGTCCACCATATTATTAGTGGCAATCCCCAAATGACTATGAAAGATGTCCTTTATGTGCCCTTGCTCATCTCTTATAACCCCACCAAATCCAACCATCCTAGGGTTGCCCTTAGAGGCCCTATCAATATTGACTTTCAGAAAGCCATGAGGAGGAGGCTTCCAGATGTCTTTACCAGCAGTTGTTTGGCTCACACACTTGTTTATGCCCCAGGGAACTAGCAAAAGGAGACCCAACTGCAGTAGTATGCAAGCATCTTGGGGTAAAGGAGGGTTCTCAGGAAGTTTCCACAAAAGGGCTCCAACTGTGTCTTTGAGTTGTCGTAATATTTGTGCAATGTTGTGCTGGGTTGTGTTCTTGAAAATCCTGCCATTGCGTTCTTTCCATACATCGTTGATAATAATGCCTGGAACTAGAGTCCAAGCTTTATTGATGATTTCATTGCCTGAGAAGTTTTTCCTCCAATTCTTCAAAATGTTGGTGATGCCGAGTCTGTACCTGTCAGTTTTCCTGAAGACTAAGGCCACCCAATCCCACAAGGTAGAGGTTAATGGGTAGAGATTGAGTAAGTGTTCCATCGTCTCCTCTTGTAAGCCACATAGATGGCATTTGGATGGTCCAACAAAAACTCTTTTCAGAAGATTCCCCCAAGTTAGAATTTTCTTTTGTTGAACCAACAACATAAACAACTTTATTTTCATCCAATGCGGACTCTGCCAAAGTTTCTTCCATACCTGATCAGGGTTTTGATAATCAAACCCTAGGGCCATTCGTTTAGCTTCTTTGAGGTTAAATTTTCCTTCAATTTTTCTTCCCCATCTCAGTTGGTTAGACAAGGATGACACCAAAATCTTCCTCTATTCCAAGTATAGAGTAAGAGAAATTGCCTGGGCCTTCAAAGGGCTCTCTTCACTATAACCCAGACCCTTCCATATTCTCCATTTATCATTGTTCCTTACCTGATCCTAGAAGTCACTTGCCATAAGTAAACCTTTGCTGTCAGTGTCATTCTTGAGAGCGCTTAAGTCTTCCTTGAACAAATTTGGTTCCTGCTGCCAGTTATCCTCCCAAAACTGTGCCAGGTTCCTAGCTCAGATCTCCCAGAAACTATGCTGCTAGATAATGGCTCTATTCTCCCAAGCAAGGTTCCAAATGTGGGAGCCCTTAATGAGCCATGCCATTCTGATATGATCCCTCTCCTGCCAATTATTTGCATATTTTTGTTTCCAAAGCTTGGCCCAAGGGGTTGCCGATTCTTTAAGCCACCTCCACCAAAGTTTTTCTCCCGAAACTTTGTTGAGGGTTTCAGGGTCATGAAGCCCCGAACCACCATAGTCCTTAGGTTTGCATAGCTTGTCCCAAGCTACCAAATCCCACTTCTTTTTCTCTTCCCCTCTGCCCTAAAGAAAATCTCATTGAATATTCCTGATCTATTGCATAACTCCTTTAGGAGCAGGAAGAGCTGAAAACATGAAAATGGGAATAGCTTGTAGGACCGTCTTCATAAGCACAAGATGCCCCGCCAAATTGAAAGACATGCATGTCCATTTCCTGACCTTTTCCTGAAGTTTATTTGTTACCGACTCCCACACTCCCTTGCTTAGAGGTTTGTTTGTAAGAGGCATTCCAAGGTACTTGGAAGGTAATTAATCCCTTTGAAACGTGAGAATTCTGGTGAGGTTCCTCTGAATAGAAATGTTAGTGTTAAAAAAGAAAACTTTTGATTTGACAAGGCTTACCTTTGTACCAGTGGAAATAGCGAAGTCGTCCAGGATTTGTTTGAAAGATCTGGCTTCCTTGACCGTGGGAATACCCTGCAATATTGTGTCATCCACAGATTGTTGATGAGTAAAAGTAGCACCATCCATGGTAAGTTTTAGACCCTGGATTCTCCCTTCAGCATTTTCCATTTTGATCGCTCTACCTAGGCCTTCCATCATGAGAACAAAAAGGAAGGGGGAGAGTGGATCCCCTTGTTTGAGATCCTAGAAGGAATAAAGGTTATGGAGGGAGAACCATTAAGCAAGATGGAAAAACTAGCCATGGATACAAGGGCCATAACTCATGTTATCCAATTGTGGTTGAAGCCATAAGCTCTTAGCACTGCCCTGATGTAAGACTAGCTTAGCTTATCATAAGCTTTCACTAGGTGAAGTTGTATGATCATACCAGCTTGCTTATTTCTCTTAAGAGAGTGTACCACCTCGTGAGATTGAATGATGTTATTGGGAATCTGTCTTCCTTCCACATAACTAGTTTTCTCCTCTGAGACAAGAGCTGGAAGTAGGGGCCTGAGTTTGTTAGCGATCACTTTGGAAATAATTTGTACACCACATTACATAAAGCTATGGGTCTGAATCGGTTCAGTGTCATAGCTTTTTCTTGATTTGGAATCAAAGTTATGAAGGAGGCATTAAGAACCTTCAAAACCATTTTGGATCTTCTTGAGTCTTCCAAAACCTCAAGGATATCTTGTTTGACTGTTTTCCAACAAGCTTTGAAGAAATCCACATTGAACCCATTCAGGCCTTGAGCTTTCCCATTTTGCATCTCATTGATAACTTCACTGACCTCCTCTTCAAACACTGGCTTGTTAAGATTGTGGTTGTCTTCCCTAGTTACAAGCTTCGAAATGTGCTTTGTGAAATTGTTAATGAACCGAGATTTGTCCATGTGAGGCTCCTTTGCTATGCTAAGGAAGTGCTGAACTAGGATAGATTCCATTTCTTTGTGAGAGATGAGCTCTTTCCCTTGAGAATCTTTGATTTTTGTAATTCTGTTATGTGACCTATGATCCAGGGTTGATTTATGAAAAAACTTCATGTTTCTTTCTCCTTCTCTAATCCATTACACCCTCATTTTTTGTCTCCAGAAAATCTCCTTTTGCATGTATTGATCTTCCCATTCGTTCTGAAGAGAGTAGGCTTGATTTTTCCATTCCTTAGTAAAACCCTCTGTGATGATGATATGATTAATCCCCTAGAGTTTCTGCTCAACTTCTCTTTTGGCTTTAAAAATTTTGACAAACTCCTTTTTGTTCCAATCTTTAAGCCTAGATTTGATGTGTTTAAGTCTCTGTTGTAGCATGAACATTTTAGTGCCTTGAACGAGCATATATTCCATCCACCATTTCTCAATATTGCCGGTGAATTTAGGGTGAGAGAGCCAGACATTTTCAAACCAAAAAGGTTTGTTCCTCGGTGTGCCCATAAAAGTAGCTTCAAGTTAGACAGGCTAGTGGTCTCAGCCTCCAAAGGGAAGGATTAAAGCTGACATGTCAAGGCCTGTGAGAAGGAGGTCCTCTGAGATTATGAATCTATCTAGTTTAGAGGCAACTTGAGTAGCCCCTCCCCTCTTATTTTTCCAAGTAAAAGTACCATTTATTGTTTCAGTGTCCACTAGCCCCATGTTATTTATGAAGTTCTGGAAGGAAATGGAGTCTCTTCCTAGTTTTCTAGTACCGCCTTTTTTCTCTGTAAGAGATGTGATCATATTGAAATCCCATACCAGAATCCAGGGCACATCAGGATATCTCTCTCTTAGCTCCTCAAGGGAGGTGAGAAGCTTGAGTTTGTCTTCTTGTTTTTAAGGATCGTAGACGTTTGTGATCATGTATATCTCCTTATCACCCAAAGGTTGAATCACCAAGGATAGATAGTTCCTGGATGCTTCAGCATCCAGGATTCCAAGTTTCTGGGGGTTCCAAAGTGTTAGAATCCCCCCTGCTGAGTCGTTTGCTTTAACCTCTAGATACTCATACTTGATTAACCACTTTCTATGTATCTCCCTTAACTTGTCCATCAAACACTTTGTTCCTTGAATAAAAACCATATCTGGTTTTTCTTCTTTTATTCTACTGCTAAGATTTATTTGTTTCCTTTTACTTCCTAGACCCCTAATGTTCTAGTTTGTAAGCTTCATTAAGAAAGGTTTGTAAAGGAGTAACTAGTAAGATCTCTCATCTTACCTGAGTTAATCATGAGTTTACCGCATTTGGTCAGGAACTCATTCTGTCTATTTCTTCCTCTTTTCCTACCTGGGTTCTTGGAAGAATGCATCGGTGTATCCTTCATCATTTTCACCCCTCTATTCTCCGGACTATCATGGTTTATTTTGAATATAGAGTCCTTCAGTTGTGATCTCCAGAGGAAGAGCTGTTGAACCCTGTCAAACTTCTCTTTTGGCAGGGAGTCTACCCCTTTGGCTAGTCCCTGCTCCAGAAACTTTTCTAGATCTAAATTATCCCTTTCTAGAATCTCTTGCTGTTCATGGTCCTCCATTCCAGCCTCACTTGGGGTCATCTCATGTTCCCTACTAAGCTCCATAATGCTTGGCAGATCATCCTTTTGTTGGTTGTTTTCTGGTATATCCTCCATGCTAACATCCCTTTCCTTCTCAGTGGGATTATTCTCTGATTCCTAGTTTGTTCCGTTGTTTCCAACTTCTTATTCTAAGATCTTGAAACTGTTGCGGCTCAGTTTTCCATCCTCATTAATCTTCTTTTGGTACCACTTTCCTCCTTTCCCTTTCCCCCAACCTTAGTAAACCCTCGGGATCTTTGTCTGTGGTGTTTTTTGTGTTGCTCTCCATTTTGTTTAATGCGCAGTCTCTGTATAGGTGCCTGTGTTCATGACACTTGCGGCACCTAAATGGGACATGTTCATAGTCCACCACCTACACCCATTCTTCATTATACACTTCTAAAATGATCGTGTTCGGAAGTGACCTAGCTAAGTCCATTTCCACACATATCTAGGCGAAGGATGTGTATTTGTCTTTTAGAGTCGCATTTGAGATCTTTATAAAATGCCCTAGCTTGTTGCCGATAGCCTTTAGAGACTCTGGCAACCAATAATATAAAGGAAGGGAGTAAAATCTTATCCATACTGGTACCGAGTGTTAAATTTTCTTGTTTTGGGACAAAGTTCATCATCCATGGTCACATGTAAAGGCCTGCAACAACGTAAAAATAGGGTCCTCCCTCGAACACTCTGTCTTTATCCTCTAAGCTTGTGAACACCACTGTAAAGAAACCCTTGGACCCCAGATGAAGGTTTATTTCCCCCTTTGGTTTCTAGTGGTTCCTTATCCATGCTTGTAAATCCTTCTTCGTTGGCCAAATCCCCATAAATTTGCATAAAACCGCGTATTTTGCTATGTGATCTCTGTGCACCTGTAGCGCTAGGTCACCTAAAATGACCCGAGGAATAATGGTCAAATTGGGTCTACAGACCCTTGTTGTACTCATAGGAGCAACTTTCTAACTTCTGCCCCCTATCCTCCTCTCCCTACTAGCTTCCTCATAATTCCCTTCCTGTCCATGAGGTCTGATATTTTCTAATTTTTCCGTGTTAATAGCCTCTGTTGCCACCTCCATTGGTTTCTTGAAGCGATGTGATCTAGATCCCTTGCTTCTATCCATAGCTACTTGATTATAGGAGGGAGCAGAACTCCCTCCTCTGCGTCCTGCCATGGAGACCAGCGACAAACCCTAACGCAAAACCCTAGTTTAGAATGTAGTTAGGTTGTGATTTCGCCTCTGATCGGTGGATTAGACACGCTGTATTTTAATTACTTATATTACTTGAAAATAAAAATATATACAACTTTTATACACATTATATATGAACATTAAATCAATTATTACAATATAAATGAATGGAAAAATAAAAATAAAGACACTATTTTGATATTATTATATAAATATTTGATTTATTTTTTATTAATAACAAAATTATTAACTAGTATATATAAAATAATAAATCTACATCAAAATAAACATTGCTACATGCTTGATCCCAACATGGTTAAACGTCTAATGCTCATTCCACATACAATGATGTGACTCGATGCATACGAGACTGACACAAATGGTTTAATATGTGTGCTTCTTGCAACACAAATTTAACAAGACACACATTTACCAGAGTTTCACCATTCCAATCATAGAAAACCATGAGTATTTCCTATAATGAATACAAAACCAATTTAATAGTTCCACGTGATCATAATAACCAATAATGAATTTACAAAATTTATATGAAATCAATATAGTAGATGGAAACTGAGATGATGACTACAACTCTCCACCCAACCGTAGCCAACCCTTACTTGAAATTGTCACCCTTAAGCTAGATTCCAAGCTCAAAGTGGGGTACTTTTGAGTAATTTTTAGTTAACCAACACAACTAAAACAAAATGTCATAAGGCCCTCAAAACTTTCAACCACAAGCTAAGCTCCTTATAACTCATACAGTTTAGGAAAAACTTAGTCATACCAACATTTAACTATGTAGATAACTCCAAATCACTTTCACAAGAGCAGAGCCATTATCAAGAAGATACAACAATGGTCAATCTCCCTATGGGTAAAGATATCACTTCTCTATGTGGTTCCTCAATGATTCAAGTACCAGATCTTGAGCCCCAAGATAACTCCTTGTGGTTCATCGAACCTTACAAGCACTATAGTGATTCTTCCCAGTCCAACAAGTTCATCGAATCAAAAACTTCTAGTGGGTTTTTCAGCCTTACAGGCAAGCTATTCTATTTAAAATAATCACTTAGCAAGCCTCCTTTAGAGGGTTCCTTAACTAGTTCCTGCTTTTCTTCAAGGCTCAATTCAATGTTCCAAATTACTTGTCGTTTGTGTTGTTACACAACAAATCTCAACATTGTGTTATCTGCCACAACCTTTCTTCCCATTTCTCTTTGTATATCTAAGAGCCTATGTGTGTTGATGCATAATATTTTCCTCATTCCTCCTCTACCAAAACTAACTAACTACCTTCGCTTCCACAATTTTCATGACAGTCCATGACTTGACAGCACAACCCATGTCACTCTTAAAGTTTTGTCCTTTTCTTTGATTGTTGTTTGAATTAAAGGACACTTGGGCTAGTCCTCCCTTTTTTAGTTTAATGTAATGCCCATTCAACACATTTAATTATTTCATCCGTTATGAAACCAGCTCAAGAAAAAGATAGAAAAGATAGATCAAAGCCTTAAAATTTAGCCTCTTCGAGGGGGCAACATCCTTTACATTACATAAATGAACAATTCTTGGATCAAATACCTTGGACCAAAACCTTGGTTTTCCAACATGTATGCCCTTTTCCTCCTATGAAAGTGCGTGTATACATATATGATCTTTTAGTTCTGTTAACCCGCGTGTATACGTGTTATGAAACCAACTCAAGAAAAAGATTTTGTGGGGCACATCAATAACAATATGGGGACAATAGGGGTACAACAATATTAATAAGGGGTACAACTACAATAGTAATGGGGTAATCACTAGTATTATAGGGACTCAACATGTCCCTCTCCTTCAAAAAAGTGTTGTCCTCAATGCTTGAGTAGTTCCAGATGATTCTGTATAAAATTCTCATTCTCCCATGTGGAATCTTCAACAGATAAGTTCTTCCACTTGACAAGATACTCTGAAATTGGTCGATTTCATAGCTGTCGAGTTGTTGTTTTTATGACTGCTTCTAGTTCCAATATAATTTTTCCTTCCTCGTCAAGTTCTAGAAATATTGTTTGAACTAGGAGCTTATCGCCTATAACCTTCTTTAAACGTGAAACATGGAAAACTGGGTGCAATCGAGAAGCTGCAGGAAGCTCCAATTTGTATGCCATAGTACCAATCTTTTGCAACACCTTGTACGGACCATAATACTTTGGTGATAATTTATTATCCTTCTTAGCTTGCTTGAGGGACATTGCATATGGTTGTAACCGTAGGAATACCCAATCACCTACATCAAAACTTCTTTCGCTGCGATGTTGATATGCCTGTTGTTTATTCTATTCTGTGCCAACACGAGGTTATCCTTTAAGAGTTGGAGGACTTGTTGTTGATGTTCGATGTGATGTTCCACTGCTTGAACCTTAGAATTTTTCTCTTAAATATGATGTGATGGATGGTGGCTAATACCCATAAAGTGCCATAAATGGGGTCATTTTTGTTGTTGTATGGAAGGAAGTGTTATACCACCATTTAGCCAGAGGCAACCATTTGACCCATTGTGTCTGTTTATCAGATACAAAGCAACGAAGATATCCTTCCAAACATTTGTTTACTATCTCAGTTTGCCCATCAGATTGAGGATGATAAGATGACTATGAGCTAACTGAGTACCAAGACAAGAAAATAATTCTGTCCAAAAATTTCCAGTGAAAATGGGATCTCTGTCACTTACAATAATCTTTGGGTTTCCATGTAGCTTTTGAATTGTTTCCATAAATGCAGTAGAAACTGTACTAGCTCTAAATGGATGTGATAATGCACAAAAGTGTGCATACTTGGTAAGTCTGTCAACTACCACCATGATGACACTCTTTCCCTCAGACTTGGGTAAACCTGTGATAAAATCCATTGAAACCTCCTCCCAACGTTGGCTTGGAATGGATAAAGGTTGTAATAGACCTGGTGTCTTTATTGTTTCAACTTTATTTTGTTGGCAAACCAAACATTCTGCCACAAACTTTTGAATATCTGATTTAAGGCCATCCCAAAAAAATTCTTTCTTAACCGTGTGGTAAGTTTTTAAAATCCCGAGTGCCCTCCTAAGGGAGAAGTGTGCAATTCCATAAGAATCTTTTGTTTTAGTTGGGAATTCTTACAGAGGTATAAGCGATATTTGTACCATAAGAATCATTTTTCCAGCTAAATGTATCCGATGTACTGGAATCTTGTTGTAACTTTTGAATAAGTGCCCACACTTCTTCATCATTGTTCCATTCCTCCCTTGCTTCGTTTATCCAATCTGGTTGGATAATAGAAATGGCGCACAACAATGCTTCCACATCCTCATCCTTTCTTAAGAGTGCATTCGCCACCACATTTTGCTTCCCTTTTTTGTAGATGATTTCAAAGTCATAACCCAACATCTTTGTGACCCACTTTTGTTGCTCTTCAGAGGATAATCTTTTTTCTAAAAAGAATTTAAGGCTATCATGTTCTGTTTTTACCTTGAAGTGTCTTCCCATTAGGTAGGTCGCCATTTCTTAAGTGCATGTAGTATTGCCAACATTTCCTTCTCATAAATAGCTTTGTGTAAAAACTTTCCCTTGATTGGACGACTTTCAAAAGCATTGGGTCTTTCATCTTGCATTAGAACAACACCAATTCCATTTCCTGAAGCATCCCATTCCACAATAAAGGTTTTTGTGAAGTCCGGTGTAGCTAAGGCCGGTGCTTGGCACATTGCCTCTTTAAGATGTTCAAATGCCTTTGTTGCTTCCGGAGTC
>APFE031355985.1:65224-90328 GCA_000404065.3 Pinus taeda | reverse complement strand
TTTTAAGACATTTTAATTATTTATTTTAATTGAAAATAAAAATAAAACTAAAAGATATACAAATTTTAACCATTTGAGGTAGATTAGATCTTAATTTGAGTTACCCTAGTCTTCACAAAATGCCCGACTTCTTTTAATTTTTATTCCACGATTACTGCCATAATAATTATCATGAGGCTAATGTTGATTATTTTTTATGACAAAATGAGTAAAGGGTTTGAATTGATTGATGCAGATTTGTGAGGGCTCCACCCATAACAACATTAGGTGACTATGTTTGTAGGATATAAACCCTCACACCTATAACAACATTAGGTGACTATGTTTGTAGGATATAAATTTATATAAGAAATGAACAATAGAGGGAATTTGTGATACAAAACCTTAATTCAAGAATACATTTAAAATGTGCTTTGGTATAGAAAATATAAGGTTGAATGCATGTAGGTAAGTATTTGAACCATAATTTTAACGATAATTGCACTATGATCAAATGGAAAAAAAGAGTTCATAATTCTCATTGACAAAGTGAAAAATTATCTTCTCCCATCCATGTTGCACTATGATCAATTGGAAAAAAAGAGTTCATAATTCTCATTGACAAAGTGAAAAATTATCTTCTCCCATCCATGTCACCTAACAAAAAGGGATACATTAGGTAAAAATAGTTAAAGAGAAAAGAAAATACAACCACCAAAGTTCTAATGAAGTATTCACCTAACCAGATAATGAGACAAGCATCAACTTCCCTAGTGAATTCACCAATATGTGTGTGAGTATTTGTAACTTAGGTGTACCAAAAATCCATCCTTACTAGTTAGGTAACTCAAGAAATAACAAAAGGTAAAATAATAAAATACTACACAATAGCAAAGTTATTCCCTATTTTTCCATATCCACTAAAGGAAATAAAAGAAATACAATAATTTAATAACTATTGCTTAAGATAATGCAAAGAATAAATAATACACTATTATGCCCATGGAATTAATATTTTACAAACAACATTCAATAAAAAATTTCCTTTAGAAAAACTAGATCAAAATCGACCTAGAGGCAATGTGTTTTCCTCCTTTTTGTGCTCTAACTCTAATATTTATGGCAACAACCAAATCCCAAATGGTTAAAAGAACATGACTATGAACTTTGTGAATTTAGTAACATAAACTTGTAGTGGATTATGGATGAAATCCAAAATGGTTAAAATAACATGACTATGTTACAAAACTTTGCAATCTTAGTACTATGACCTTGCATTGGATTGTGGATGAAAGGAGTGACCTCAATTTCCTTATCTATAAGTGAAAGGGTTGAACTCTCATCATAGTTATATTCAATGTGAAAAATAACAACAACACATTGATGAGGTAATAGGAAGATGATAACTAATGAATACTAAATGAAACATTATATCTAGTCACAAGGCATTTTAGAATGTCCATAATTATCCATTACAACATATTTTCAAGGAACACAAGTATTAAGGAGCTGAAAATGATCAATTTTCCACTTTAACATCATAGTGTATTTTTTAAGGATTTAGTGCATTTTGCACATGTGAATAGGGGTTGAATTTTATTCCATGACTTATGGTCAAACTTTAGATTTGATCCTGTAATAATTAGTATATTGAGGTCATATAATGACAAAAATGAGGGCTAAGGCTTTTGAAACGATGATTCCAATAAAAAGTGTGCATGACGAGATAAGTGATAAAAAATAGCTTAATAGCATAACTAATATTGTTTTTCATTATGAAAATCTATATGTTTTGCATGACTATGCTTAAATATGGTAATGGGAATTTGGCTTCAATGAGTTTCTATTAATCCATGATTTTTAATTATATTTCATTTTTGTTTATTATTCTTGTACACACATTTTATTTAATTATAGTTATTTTAGGGAGGCTTATTAATTTAATTTTTGTAGTGATATGGCTCCTAAGATATGGAAACTTTAAGCCTTTTTTGTGATTATGTGTTCAATATCTAGAATGGCTACATGGGTATACCATGGGCTATCCAAAATTAGATGTTGTCATGCAAAATGAGTACTTGAAATATTACATTGATAGATTATTTGTTATGTAATAACCACATAAATTTTTGAGAGGACATAGTCCCATGCCTTGAGAATGAAGGAAAGTGAATGAATAAGAGGTCCCTTTGACAGGGAAACCTCTATTTACAATGTACCAAATGCAAAAATGAGATTCTTATATTTCAAATGAGTATCATTTATTTTTTAGTAGGAGATAAAGAGGGAACCATGTATCTTCTGACGAAACATCGACCTTGGTCACCAAACAAAAATCCTTTATTTTCTACAATTCCCCCAAAACTTTTATCCACATCTAATTTCACCTAGATAATGATGGGAAAAAATATTGGATTCCTTGGATAGATGGAAACTATCACACTGTAAAATATATAAATATTTTTTTTATCATTAGTAGATAATGAATATTTATTTATTTATTTATTGAAATTATGGGAGATCTTCATTCCCTCTTGCCTTCAAAACTTTTTGAATCTTTCACACTCTAAAATTTTAATATATTTGTCTTATAAAATTATGATAGTATAGATTTAAAAAGAATACAAAAATTACATTCTAAGGAATTAAAAAAAAATCAAATCCATTTGTATCATCATTTAAAAATTAATTTACTTTTTCACTTAATTTGTGAGTTTCGAATAATATATTTTGGGTTCATTGTTTCATATTATTTAACTATAATAATAATATGAACCTACATGTAATTGTAATTTTAAGTAAGGGACAATGTTTTCATGTTTAATGTTTCATACCCTATAATTTTAAGTGAGGGTGTTGATATAAATAATGTTTAAAGTTTTATATTGTTTAATCATAATAATATCAACAAACATTCACCACTATTCATTAAAAATAAATAATAAAATGTTCTCCATGGGAAATATTTTAACAATAATTTTGATATATAATATTTTAAAGACAAATTTATTTTCGTTTCCCCAATGGATCCTCTATCAGGCAAACTAGTGGCTGGTAGACTCCCATCTTCCGGTGGACACATTGGCACACTAGGTGGCAACATGCACCCTATAACCTTAGAATCTAATCGTCTCTTTCCATGCAAACATTTATCAATTAAATATATTATATTTAAGTATTGTCAATATACATACATTACATGTGATTATTTAATAATATTTTTATATATTTTTATTTTACTTATATTTTAATAACATTAAATAAAATAAGCAATATATAAATAAATGTAACATAGAAATCATTTTCAATTATTATATGTATTTTATATAACTATATATTAATATATATTGTGCAGAAAAAATTAGAATTATATTCATAATATGTGGCGTCTCGGCTGGGGTGGTGGGGTGTTTCCAGTTATTTAAATAGTACATTTCAATGTAAACAAAATAAATAATTTAACAATTTCTTTTTTTTTTAAGATTTTTATTTCATTATTTTTATTTAATTAATTTTTTTAAATATACATTTTTATATATTATATTTAAATTTAATAAAAAACAATACACAATTTTTTTATATTATTATACAAATGTTTAATTTATTTTTCATTAATAACATCATTATTAAGTAGCATATCTAAAATAAATCTACATCAAATGCATTTAATATATAAAACATAAATGTTTTCAAAATATAAAAATAATACCTCCTTGAAGGAATGTCTATGTTAAAAGGGGATTGTAATGTACCTCCAATTTACACATTAATTTTTTTATACTCTTAATCCAATATATGCATGATCTCATTGGCGTAATGTGGTGAAGTAGATATTTAATCAAGTATTAAGTTCTTCTATTGTGTTTCATGGCTTTCTCCTCCATGATGCTACTCCCATTTGGTGCGGTGGCATTGGCCAACTTATTTATGTCAGCATTGTTCATGCCCTGCTCTCTCGCTTTTGGTTTTCATCTTTTTCTTCAGAATTAACATGTGTCCCCTCTCCAACTGGAAACTCAATTGCACTTTCTATTTAACGTTATGGAACACCAGACCAGATTTTCTGTTTCCCTCCCATTGTAGAATTTATGCACATGTTGTGGCCTCAGACTTTGGTCCACCATGCAAGCTAATAAAAACTATCACTACGCCTCTTGAGTGGGAGTTATCCTAATTGTCTTTGGTTTGAATCTCTCTCATTTCCCGGTTTCTGTTTATGATATTCAACACATTACTGGTACTTCCTGGGCTAGCATTCTCATTGGACATTGCTAAAGAATCTCTTAGCCTACTCTCAGAGGCTACACAATTTTTTCCTAGTCTATCTCTCACAAATTCTCACTTTCTCTTGTTAGCTTCCTTGGTGAGCTCTGTGTCTTCCCTTTCATCCCCCCTCTTCCCCCTAATTTGGCTCTTCTTTCCTATGCAGGTGGTATAACTTCTCCTCTTTTGACTCTTGGCATCATCTAAAACCTGATTTCCTAGCCCCTTCTTGACCTCACGTGGTACATCTCTTTAGGCTTACTGGTTTTCCCTAACTTTCCCTAACATTTTTGTCTTGGATCCTTATTGGCCCTCTCACCATGCCCTGTTAGAATGCATGTGTGTGCCAATAGGCAACTTACTACTTAGAATGAGCTTCTTTATGACATTCACATAGCCATCACCAATTAGAAGAATCAACCTCCATGTTTCAAGACTCACCCCATGCCCCATCTAGGAGGAGCTAATCTATGTGGAACATGAAGGAGTCTCTGATTGGAGACAACTTTCAAACACACCAATCCTTTATGAACTAGATGATTGGGTGTCAAATGTTTGACACACATAATTGTTTCAACTATTACATGTACACCATCGACTTATATTGGCATTTGAAGTTTCTCCTTCATAGAATTATTATGAAATGATTTGAGCATCGAGCAAACATCCTTCACTCTCTCGAGCACTTGATTCTTCACATGCGGGACCAAGACCAATGCTTGGATAACAATGGGCAACACCTTGGTATTCCTCCCCTGACAGGAAACACCCATGACAACAATGAAGACCCCATTCAAATTTTTGTGACCGACTACGATACCTCTAATTATTCTTATGCTATGCTTCGATTTATTTTACATTATGTTTTTATAGTTCATCCTAATGGCCATCCCAACCTTCTTTTTAGTAAATGTATCATATTTTTATCATTTTTCAATGTTATCATATCTCATGCCTCTCTGTGAAGACTATACTTTTGTCTATGGTTCACTCTCCCTAGTGAAAGATCCGCCTAAAATATCTAACATATCCATGTATGTTCTAGTTTAAAATGTAATACAATATTTATCCAGCAAATATATATGATATAATTACATCTTAACAATATTTAATATAATTTTTAATATTTATATATGCCTAGAGAATGTTAGAGAATGATTCCCATTTATTGTTTCATATTATATAATTATAATAATAATATCAACTTACATGTAATTGTAAATGTAATTTTAAGCAAGAGATATTGTTTTCATGTTTAATGTTCCATACCTATAATTTTAAGTGAGGGTATTGATATAAATAATGTTTAAATTTTTATATTGTTCAATCACAATAATATCAACAAATATTCAACACTATTCATTAAAAATAAATAATAAAATTCCTTTCCATAGAAAACATTTTAAATAAAAATTTTGATATACAAAATTTTAAAAACAATTTTATTTTCATTTCCCCAATGAGGCCTCTATCATGGAAAAGAGTGGCTCACAAACTGCCATTGTCCCTTCCACACATTCTTGCACTACATGGAAGCATGCACCATATTAGTTTATAAAGCACAATTTAATTAAATTATAGGACCTAAAGTTAGTAAATCATCTCTGTGAATGCAAATATTTGTGACTTAAATATACCATATTTAAGAAATGTCAATACACATACATTACAAGTGATTATTTAATTTAATATTTTTATTTACTTATAATTAATTAACATTAAATTAATAATAACAATACACAAATAAATGTAAACCATATGAAAAATAGAGAGGTCGAGAGATAGAGGTGGAGAGAGAAAGGGAGTGACAAGGGAGAAATGGAGAGGGAGTGGGTGAGAAAGGAGAGAAGGATGGAAGAGAGAGAGAGGAAAGAAGAGAGAGGGAGAGAAGATAAATAGAGATAGTGTGAGACATATAGATAGAGGGGCAGAGAATGGGAGAGAGGGAAGGAGATAGGGAGGGAGACAATGATAGAGTTGGAGGGAAGAGAGGGAGATATAAAGAGAGAGAGTGATGGTGGGGGAGATATAGAGGGTGTTGGGAAGGGAAGGGAGAGAGAGGAGAGAGGGAGGGATAGAGAGATGTAGTTGGAGAGGGAGAGTGAGGGAGGGAAGAAGAAAGACATAAAGATATAAAGGTGGAGAGAGAGAGAGGGTGACAAGGAGAGAGAGAGAGAGAGAGAGAGGGAAGATAGAAGAGAAGGGGAACATAGAGAGAAGGGGAGGGATGGAGAGAGTGTGTGTGTGTTTGTTTGGGGGTTGCGATAGAGAGACAATGAAGAAGGTATGGAGGGGTATATAAATATAGATGGCAAGGGTAGAGAGAGGGAAGAAGTGAGAGATAAAGAGAGGGAGGGAGTGGCAAGTGGAGAGTGAACATGAGAGAGGGAGGGAGTGGTAGGTGGAGAGAGAACAGGAGAGAGGGAGAGAGATAGAGACAAAGATGGAGGGGAGAGAAAGAGATAAGAAGAAAGAGGCATACTAAGACAAATACCAATATTGTATAGTATTATATAATATTGAAAATTATTGACCATAGATAAAGAGGAAGTAAGGCATTTACAATAGGTAAAAGAAGTTGGATTTAGAAATCCATGAATATTTTAGTTTTTCACTTAAATAGATATATTGACTTTTGTGTAGATGTGGATTCTTGGTCATATTATATTAATTGCACTGGATGCATTGATTTGAGCATAGTTCTTGATTTCTAATCCTAGTATTTGGTTGTTTTCCCTATATACATTTATTTCAGTGTAGATGTTGATTTCTAATCCTATTTGACTCCTTGGACTAGATGCATTGATTTCAGTGCATATGTTGATTTCTAATCCTATTTGATTGTTTGCACTAGATGCATTGAATTTAGTGTAGGTGTTCCTTTCTGATTTGATGTAACTAGATACATGATGCACATTAATTTCAATGCAATTAGATTCATAGTGTGCATCGATTCCAGTGTAAGCACAAAAAAATTATTGATGACATGCATTGATTTGTGTTACAATAATTCAACCATAAATAAAACACTTGAATTTTCATCTTAAATAAAATGCTCACAAACCTGAAATGTTTACTTCTTGAAATTATAAACTATTTGTAATTGACTACATTATTATTATTTCCATTTTTTATCATTCAACATTGTTAGTCAGTTTGCATTCAAACAAGGTAATAGAAAACAATTTCCTTTGAAATTTACTTGGGGTTTAACAATCCATAAGTCAAAATGATTGACATTGGGGAAACTACTATTAATATTGGAGAGTAATAGATACAAGGTATGAGGTTTACTACAATATCTCAATTTAAATATTTGAATGGTATATGATATCAACCACCCCTTTCATATTATTGATATGAAAAGACGAAAAATCTAATAGATGTGACACTAAGAACAATAGAAGAAAATAGTTTGAGAATGATTGCAATGAAGACTATCTGTAATTTGTCCACATTCTTATTATTCAGATTTTCTAACATTGAACACGGTTACATTGTCACATTGCATTCAAATTTTTTATTTCAAAATTTAAGTTATTAACATTCTCTATCATCTAAAAAAACTATGGTAGTTGAAAAAATATAAAATTAAAATGACCAAATTAATCTTAGACATATTTACCATATTTAAAGTGATCACAATAGTTATATGTTCAACAAATTTTGTGTGACCACACAAATGAAACCAACCTAGATTCATCCTAACCCAAGGTCTATCAAGCACTGAGAGGGATCAAATCTCTCAAGGTGCAAACCTTTCCTCAAGTTTTGCACCTTTCATACCTCTTGGTGCTTTATAGATATGGGGTTAAGATGGATCTAGGTTGGTATAGTGTTCAATATATGTTGATGTTATTATCATTAAGAAATATGAAAATTTAAACATCAAAACATTATATATATCAACACCCTCACTTAAAGTTACATGTAGGTTGATATAATTATAATTAAACAATATTTTTTTGTAAGCTTGGTAGGACTACATCTTCATCATGTCCAACTTCTCACTCGGATTGGGGGGATAACACAAGATTTGAACCCAAGACTTCCGGTTCGATGAGACTTCATTTCCATGGCCATTGCCAATTGAGCTACCCTAAATGGACATAATTAAATAATATAAAACAATAAATGTGAAACATATTATTCAAACTCAAAAGTTAGGTGAACACTTAAATTAACATTTAAACGATCATAGAAATGGAATTGAAATTATTTTTTCCAATTCTTTAGTTGAGAATAGTAAAACATGACACTAAAATAAACATACATTGTTGTTATAGTTGGAAATTTTCTTTTTCATTGAATTGTGCTCTTAGCTCTACATCAAACCATTCACAATTGTTCCTTTGTATTGAATTCATTGTATGAATTTTCTATTTATTACTTTAATCTTATCCCAACGGTAGAATGGGAGAATTTTTTATTATTTTAATTTATTATACTTGTAAAAAAAGATATGTTGTAATTAATTTTTAGTCAAAGTAGATTGACTTTTAATTATTTGTTTCAATTATAGCAATTTTATTATTGTTTTACAATAGTTTTGAAATATTTAAATATTAAATCTAATATTTGATATATATATATATATATATATATATATATATATATATATATATATATATATTATATATAAATTCTTATTTTAATTTTCCGATTGGACAAGGGACATTTAAATGCCTAATTTTATCTACTTTTAAAATGCATTTATGAGAATAAAAAATTATTAAAAAAATTAAATCTAAAAATTCTAAAGTAACTATAAAGTAACTATAAGTGACACTTGAAGTGTACTGTGTACATATATGTTAAATATCATATTTAATTTGTACCATAACTCAATTAATTCATAGCTTAAATTATATAAATATTTTTAATTTTGATTTGGCATTATCCAAATGTGTTGCTAACATTAAGTGGATGGGAGAAGATTTAGAGACATGTCTTGCCTGGTTGTTGTAGCTTAAAGTACTTGCGTGTGTGGCTCCTAATTTGGTTTGATTCATACAATAGTAGTCACTCTATAATATTAAATTTAGTTCTGTTTTGATTAAATGGAAGACCTTTTTTTTTAACTGAAGAAATCATGCGTGGAGCAGCTCTCAAGCATGCATAGTCATGTCAGGGATTGTACCACAAGACCTGTGGGGACCAAACCTCTCCACCTAAACGTTGGATGACATCCTCAAGGCTGAATAAATGGAAGACCTGCAAATGGAGATTTCAATCCACCTCAATATCGAATATGACCATAAGGAGAATTATAAACCTTCAGTTGGTTTGTTTGAGATGTATTACATAGATATATGGCTTGTGGTTGCTATGCAATGGATTTTTAAAAGAATTACAAGGAAAATTTTTGGGGCAAAATTTCACCAATTGACTATATGTTGGACATTTTCTAAAAACATATTCATCCATTTGGTTAAAATGTTTCCTATTTTTGTACATATATATGATTAAATCGATGATATTCACTAAAAATTTCCCAATTTTAATAGTAAATTACATATGTTTTATTGAATATTGGCCTACATTCTATATGTATGGCTTTTCAAAGTAGAATATTTGTCTATAATACTATAAATAGACATAACACTTGAATCCTTAGAAAATACCATGAATCTTTTACATTAAAGTTCATATCTCATATTTTCTTTTCAATGCAGGTACAAACACAATAAAAATATAATAAATAATTGAACACATAAGTTTTTATTCAACTTTATTTTGATCCATAAAATATTATTTAAGTTAAAATTGTATTTGTAACCATTTTTTTTGTTATAAAAGGATAATATAGTGTTTTTTATTATTTATATATTTTTCAATACAATATCTAACTATATTCATTTTAATACAATTTTGTATTCAATATTTATTATAGTAATAATATTTATTTTATAAGTGTGCACTATTAAGTCACTCCCATATGGAAAGGTCACTAGTTAAAATCCATCCTCGGTGTTTACCCATTAAAAACATTCTATATTTTAATAAAATTTTATACTAAATAATTTTTATAATAACAATAAGATGACTAATAATTTATTTATTTTCTAATAGACATATATCAAAATATTTGATAGATATATATTGGCTCTCTCTCTCTCTCTATATATAGATATATCATCCATTGATAAACATAAAAGGAATTCTATTGAAATTGAGTAACAAAATACTTATATTTTATTTATGTCTCATATGGTTGACATTATTTTTATTAGGTAGTATATTTTTATACCTTTACAAGGTCAAAATGCTTTGACTTTTAATTAATTTGTATATTTCGAAAAATATTTTACAAAGTCCATTAAAATTTTTGTAAAATTAAATATTAAATTTATTATTTTAAATCAAATTTACAAAAATAAAAACAGTTTAAAAATAAATAATCCCCACACCACAATAAGGAATGCTATGTTCAATATGGATGCACGTAGAGTTGGGTTTAAGTGAGGCAATATGTCCATGAATGGTACAAGTCGTATAATAAGTTATTTCGTTCTACAATCGCATCAACAAAATTATATATAAAGTACCTCCTAAAATTTTGTGGTAAGTTTCTCAGAAGTTTGGGAATTTTCCATTTTACTCCTATCTAATTTGCTATTTCGAAATATATATTAACTAAAAATTAATACTTTTTATAAAATATTATTAACTATAAATTAATCTAAAAAAGTCGAGCAAACATATATTAACAAATACTAAGTACCAAAATTTAATCAATTGTATGTTTTCACTTGCACTTTAATTTTTATTATTCAATCTCAACATCAAAGTTAATTCAAGATACTAATTGCCAGATTTCTTTTATAGTCAAAACCTAACTCGAACTCATTTTAACTTCCATAAGTCAATCTTAACATTGAACTATACACAATTAACTTACAATGCTAATTAATAAATACCACTTAGCAAAATTTAACAAATTTTATGCTTTTACTTTCACTTTAATTTTTATTATTCATTCTCAACATCAAATTTAATTCAAAATATAAGCACCATATTTATTCTCATGTCGATTATTCTCTTATCAATTTCTCTTTGCATTAGAGGCGGGTACTAAACAACAATGCTACATATTACACTTGTTAAGGTTCAGATCGAGATCAGGGGATTGAAGTGGTGGTACCACTTGGGCAATATCATGATGGGCGAAATGTGTTCGTAGATAAAAGTTGACTTACACAAATTAAGTTGATTGCATAATATGAAGTACTTGCATTATTAAATTTTAAATAAAATAATCTTTTGACATGAGTGGTATGTATTTAAAAAATGGGCTAGGTGTAAACGACCATGGTTAACAGCCTCTGATGAAAGCAATGTCGACCAGTTAATTGATAAAAATGGGTAGTATGAAATGCATCTAATAATTGCAGCTTGTGCTAGTTGTAAGGCCATTTGAAATTCAAAATAATTATTTCATTTAGTCCATTTGAATTTCAAAATCATTATTGCTTGGATGGGAGGATGTTAGAGACGAGTGGGTGTTTCATTGTGGAAATGATCCAGGAGGATCTAGGATGTCCTAAAATTGAAAGTCCCAAAGTACGATGCAAATAGCACCAAGTCAAAGAGCTTGACAAGATGATTCCAATGAAACTTGAATCACGTGATTTTGTATGAGAATATTATGACACTTTGAAGTTTTACAACAAGAGGTAAAAAAGTCATCATTGTCATAGCACATGGTAGCCTCTCAAGGTGACAGGTGGTAGGACCTACAAAGGACACATGGCAGTGATTAAGAGTGAAAAGTGATTGTATCTGGTTGCAACACATGACACTATGCAGCTGGATAATGGGGTAGTGACAGTGCGTGAGGTGGACTAATCAAGCGATGACACACGGTGCAACGGGAGGGCACCATGTGGCACCACCAAATGGAAAAATATGGTTGTTCAATAGGTTTGCATCAACAATATTTGAATCTGTAACCACCGGTGCATCAACCAATCCCACCACCAATAGGAAACACCATCAACGTTGGGATTGATAAGCGACATAAATATATAAAATTTATTATAATGTATTGTCAAAATGGCAAGGCCATGGACTGCGACCTTCGACAACAGGTCGAAAGTTCCACACTTTTGGTGGATATGATCACATGTGTTGGATATGATGAGCACCAAGGTTTACATATATAGTATATTATCCACCAACTCAAAAAGGCATTCAACCAAACATAGCTTAATGCCATACATGGAATATATTAGTAAATCAAATGCACAAAGTTGCAATCATATGTCATAAATAAATACAACAGTCAATATGCATATTCCAAAGTTCTTATATGAGTAGTGGGTGGTTATGTGATATCATGTGCACCACCGAATGATTTATTATATGGTTATGCCCGCCATTTATATATAGTTCATTGGTTGAAACAAAATATATATATAATTTATATTTTATATATTATATATATATATATATATTATATTATATATATAGATACATACATACATACATATTGTTACAATAGGGGCTGCAACCTCCATGGGTCTGACCCTGGGGTTGTAGACCCCTACACCTTCTAAAGAAATTTCCATTTCACCATAGAAGGGTGGTTATGTATAATGGCCAAGCCTTGTCATTGTGTAGCACGATTATCATTATATATGTGATAAATCATAGAGTTTTTTTCCCTTTTGGAGAATTTTAAGAGGAGGGTTTTGCAAAGGGCTTCCTAGAGTCTTTTTGTGAAGTTGTATACTAGAGAGAAAGTTGTAGAGATTACGGAATTGATGTAATTGGAGTTATTTTACATCATAATTGAAGATGCCACTCCATTAGAGGTGGACACAAAGATGTATCCCACACTAGGTGAACTTCGGTATCAACATTGTTTGCGTTCTTGTATTTTATCTACAGTGGTTTATTTACATTATCATGCTTTTAATAGTTTTTTAATCAAGATTGGTATTTCTCATTCTATGTAAGCTTGATAATTCATATTCTTGTGATAAAATATCCTGATCAGGTTTGGTATTAGAGCTTGTTGAGCTAGTTTGATTTTGGTTTTTGATTGTGAATGATTACCAGGTCAAAGCTTAATATGGGAGAATGTGAACTTGAAGCTTATAATCCTAAAATTAGTTCTAAGTTGTTGAAAAAATGTAGCAAGAAAGGCTCAATTTGAGTTTAGCCTTAGTCAAATTGAGTAAATCAAACCTCCACATCAACAGGACAACTTGGAGGCAATTAACTAGTGTGACATGGCTCTATTAACTTACTTAGCTCAATAAATTTGGGTTATAGGGCTTGGAGTTTAGTTATGAATGTGTGATTGCTAAATTATAGTAATCTAGTTTAGTTATTTTCAGTTATATTAAGTCAAATGACCTCTAAAATTTGTCTGAGTCAGTTGAAGGCTAGTTGTGCACTGGGACAATAGTCTAACTTGGAGATCTATTAGTTAACTAATCAATAATCCCAAAATAACTAGTGCATGCAAGGATTTCGAATTCCTCATTTGAAGTGGAGATGACAAGGCAGTGTAACATTAGTTGTAAGATAGTTTGAGTGTACAAGTGTTGCATGAGGTCACATGATACATACTTAGGAATTACATAATTAATTTGGAGGAAATTCCTATAATTTAGGGGTTAATTTTCTCAGGATTTACACAAGGAAATAAGAGGCTTGGTGGGAAAATAATTGGCTAGGGGTTGGCCAGATTTTCTCATTGAGCAGAGAAAACAATTATTCTTTTCGAAGTTGTGCTCAGAGCTAGAGCAAGAAATTGTATTAGCTTCTCTATTCAACTGATTAATGCAAATATGCATAAGGTATTTTTCCTATTTGGGTTACCCTAGAAATCACTGTGTACTTGTGGTTTTTCTTATTGCATGTCTATGCATGTTGTCACATACCTCCTTGACCCAATATTAACATAAGCCACATAGTTCCTTGACACAATATTAATAACCACCTAATATGCTCCCATCACTAAATTTACACTTTGATTTAGTTTATATTAAGTAGTGGCCACATGCACAAGTATTTAATAATTCTCATAAGTAAAGATAACACATGGAACTATACACTTATGCTGAGAGATTAGACAACATAAAGAGTAAGGAGAAAACATACAATACATCCCATGTAATTAAATCAGACCGAAGTAACTGAAAGAATGTCACTTGGAAAATCAAGGACCACAAGCCAACCTAGAACCGCTTGCTCAAGTTCACCCCTGAGCCAAGACTTCTTGCCATGGATCAAATGCCCCTGGTTGATCACTTCAATGGGTATTTAATACCCCCTTTCATGATATGGTTTCCTTTAGCGACATCCCACTTTTAGGTGGATATTTTTATTCATTTTCCTAGGATTTTCCCATAAAAGCTTTCCTTTCTCTCCCATGAGGCTTTTCCCATAAAAGCTTCCCTTTCTCTCCTGTAAGGCTTTTATGCTTATCTTACTCACCTTTCTCTCTCGTGAGGCTTTTCCCATAAAAGCTTTCCTTTCTCTCCTGCAAGGATTTTATGTTTTTCTTAAACTTAGCATATTTCTTCACCTAAGTATCTTAATGTATATTTATCTCCAAATCCATTAATATTATCTAGAATTGGATCTAGAAGTCTTATCATGAAAGAATTATCCATTCCCATTCACCAATGGGATTTCATTTAGCAAGAATCTCATCTCTTGGTGTCTCGTTTTCCAAGTGATTAAATTCCCTTTATTTATTTAATAATAAAGTATTTACTTTCATTGTTACACCTTAGACCTATATTTTCTTAGCTTAGGTTACTAAAGTGTTACATACAATGGAGGGGTGTTACATACTCCCCCTTTAAATTTACACCATCCTCAGTGTATTAATACATCTTACAATTTATTTCCTCATTCATAAGTAGTTGTTTTTGAATTTACAGGCTCGCATGGCCTTGCCATCAGAATCACATCTTCCTATATATATAGGTTACAAAGGAATTATACCAACAAATCTCCTTCTACTACTACCTGTAAGATTTGTTTTAATCAATTTTGTGAGAGATTTCAGATATAGAAACTCAACTTTTTTTACCACAGTTAATGGCATAACTTGATATACAATACTGTTATTTGAGTAACTATGGGTTATGTTTCCTGCAATTTAACTACAATTCCTCATGTTCATTGTATTTAAATAATATTAATAAATGCATGTTCTTACAAGGCATTCTTCCAATGTCTTTGTGTTCTTGTCAAACACTTGATTCTTGCAGTTTCCCTGCATTAGTCACAACAAGTCAAACTAGCACATTTGACTAATCAACATGTATAAAATATCATATCAGGTTATCTCAAACATAACCATAAAACATAACCCATATGTAACCATCATAAAGCAGAATCATATGTTATATGCATACTAAGACTAAAACAAAACACTAATACTTATTCTTGAATTTCGCCTTAGCTTCCACCTTTGTCTTTCTTCTATACGCACTTCGGATCGATTGCCACACCAGGCAATTGCCTAGTGATTTCTCCTCAATCATATGTCTATACATAGTGTGAATCACACACATTCTACCGTACATGTCCAATCAAACTATGCTCGGCTTGTTGATTGGAGGATAAGGAATTCATGGACCTGTACAACTTCTGCAACTAGAGCATAACTAAATAATTTTATGTGAAAGTATTCAATTTCTTTTATTTAGCTAATTTTTTCCATGTATTTTGTGGTTGCTAGAAAATTTTGGCAATATTATAAAATAGAGGTATTCATGCATAATACAACTTTACCATACCAATAACTTTGAGTTTTTTGGATTGAACCTGTCACTTAGACAAGGTTTTAATAACAAAAGAAAATGATCTCTACCCAAACCTACATCGGGCTATTGATTATAATAGTTAGTCTAGTGTGGATTTCAATGTTATATTTGAAGTCTAATAACAACCTTAACTTGGTCTTTAGCCAAGAAAATAATTGGTTGGTACTCACACATAAACTAGCTATGTCACATGCTTTCTTGTTTACTCTTTTTAACAATAGTTCCATAACCTTGTTGGCCATGAATAATTCAGTGTATGTCAAAACCAATTAAACAATCAGTATGCAAGTACATACACCTCCCATACCTGAGTTATAAATGAAGGTTACAATGTTCTCAATTCCACACCCAATAAGTTTTTAGGCACTATGTGTACCAGGGTGAGATCCTACGTCATTAGCATGTTGATACCCCACCTTAACACTGGATCATGACATAGTTGAATGAAATTGATTTCTTGGAAACTGAATCAATCGTTAATTTCATTAACACAAATTTTCTATGAAATAATTGTTATGTCGTCAAATTTAAAACCAGACAACACTACTAATGCAATCTGACAGGTGGACTTCTCCTGTATTGCTTGATTGAAACGGTGGTACAAAAACATGCATTTCAAATTGTACAATTGTCAATTGATTTGAATAAATTGCTAGATATAATTTTATCGAAACTAATTTTATTTTACAACAATCTCACTTACAAGTATGATTTAGCCATCCAATATGGTTAAAGCATCTTATTGATTTAACAATGAGTTGTTGTATGGTTTATTATTCTATCTCTTCTAGAACTTTTTATATGTCACCCCTTTGGTGCATGCATTATTTTATTACTAGAATAAGATCCTTAGATCATCATAAGTTGTATTAAAGCGAAAATTTTTGGGTTTATCAAGAATTTATTGATTAATTTGGACAGTCATGTTCAGAATCTAGTGTACAATTCTTGTTATTCATTAGGCTGCTCTAAATTGCTCTTATTTCTACTTCAATTGCATTGAGAAATCCCATATCTAATATTTTTGTCATTTATGTTTTCATAAAGCATGTGTACTTTGTTTATGTATAATAGAAGCATACATATCATTTTTATCTTATCACTTCCCTCAAGACGTAAATTTGTAAGGTCTACAATCATTCTACTAGAAGCATCTTCTTCTTATTGCAGATTTGAAAGGTTCCTATTTGTGAGATATTAACAAAAACCCATCTTTATCTGGATGGATATGCACATCAATGTGAAGTTTGAGATTACATACTTTGTATTGCAATAATTTACACATTGGAATTTGAGTGAACTTGAGCTTGTATTTAATATTGGCTTATTGCTATTAATTAAGAAGCACTAGGATATGCTTTTACACTCCTATCATGCACTTACACTATATGTACTGTTGGGTGCCAGTCCCTTTGGCCTTCTTATTAAGTCATACATTATCATGGATATAATGAGTTGTATTACATGTGTGCATACACTTCATAGCTCTGACCCTAGTTCAATCCAGATGCCTCTTACAGATCTTAGTTAAAATTATTGAGATCTTGCTTTGCTCAACAGAAACCTGTAGGTTCTAAACTATGCATGTCTAATTAACTATGGATGTTGCTACTGAATATCAAAATAATGACCTGGTAAAGTTTAATTCCCTTCAAAGGTGTCTATTTGGAGTATTTTCCTCATAAGGGTGAATTAAACAATTCAACCAGTGGCAAAACCACATCCAAATATGAAGTGCATCCTTACATGTAGATGAACCAATTAACACAAAATATTAAATTGAAAGACAATTTTAAAATACATAGTCTCATACCACACACATAGACCGGTCTTTTAGGAGCTTAACAATGTTTCATGGGAAACTTCATGAATAGATAAAATTTAAAGAAAACCTCCAAAATCTGTTCTAGGATGGAAATCAATTAATTAACCATCACTTTATGCTAATATTGATATAATTTCATGAACTTCTTTCTTATGATCTATATAGATTCCATCTATATACTTTTATTTTTTTTTTATTTTTCCTCATGTTGGCCATGATCTATAGAAGGAGTACTTGTCATTTTATTTATTTTGTTTGCCAATTTCCTCATAAGTGTTCATCATTTCTTCCCTTTTCATTTCAACTGTGTCCATGCATCGCAATCATACAACCCATAATTTAACTTTAATATGAGCAAAGAAATTTCATGATAATAAGGAAGAACATATATATTAGCACCTAGTTGAACATAGAATTCAAACTTTCCATATCCACCATTACTCCCTTCAACACTTGCATTCATATTCATCATCCAAACTTTCAATAATCATATCTTACAATTATTACAAATCTGTTCATTCATCAAGCTCGACTATGAACATCTAAAGCTAGGTCTATCATGAGTAAGTATATTAAACCAATTTTAAATCATGGTATAGAGTCTTTGTGTCCTCACAAGAGAATTCAACAATAACTTAAGTCTTTGGAGAACTTCCACAATATGTAATGAAATAAAAATATAATCTTCACATAATTCCTAACACTTAATAAGTAGGCACAATAAAATAGTAACCACTTTATGGTTGACCACTTCTACTTATTGAAAATAATCAACCAATTAATTGTTGTAATTTCTTTGCATTACTCTCTATTCCACTACAACACTACAAGGTTCTATGTTATATAACTCATTGCATAATTATCTTTCCCATATAACCTTTTAGAGTTCCTTCTCCCCACAATGCTACTCTAGCTATCCAAGGATTAAATCCAACTTTGTTCATTTCTGAAGGTCAACTATAACCATCTAAAATTAAATCAACATACAAATGTAATTCATTATAACCACACCATTGAGCCATAAATGTGAGCCATACATATACGTAAGCACATGCATGTAATCACATCATGTGTTTGGGACAATATCCACTCATCGTATGCAAGGAGAAGGCTAAACATACATCATTTATGCATAATGTGAATTAACAACTCCAAGGAAAAAGTATTCATATTCTTATGAGATGGTTTATGCATAGTTTGTTTACACACAAAATGCCCACATGTCATTTGATGTTGTAATGACTGCTTAAAATAATTATGCATAATAATCTGAAACAATATCCTTGTCATCAAGGAAATTGCAATTAAGCAAACCATGGCATATAGGTTGATGAGTTTATACATGTTTTGATGTTTTTCACTCATTAACAAAATAAAACATGTGTAGCACAGTCCTCATCCATACATAAAAAAACTACCAATATGTATTTTCCATTAATGGTGGCATACACACACACACACACACACACACACACACACACACCAAGCTATGAATGTTTGGACTTGCGTGCATCATAGTATTTATAAGAAAACATGCAACTAAATAACCATGAACTTGGTCATGAATAACCTTTGAAAGAGTCTTACCAGATTTAATGGGCCCTTTTTATTAAAAACTAGCCCCCTTGTTGGCACTGTGCTCTACAAAAACAAATTTTACCAATTTCAAACAAAAAGTAGAACTTTACAAATGTCTCTAACAAGTAAAAAAACATATTTTGTAAGGAGGAACTCCATGACACAATAACCTTTTACAACTGCATGCTCATAGAATGGTTCGACCTTTCTCGCCTGCTAAGGTTTCTCAAATCTTACGAATGCCTCACCAACCTCGCTATGAGTTGTGTTGGCCTTTCTACAAAGCTCGCGCCATTGCAGGTGGAACTATTCATAAGGAAAACTTTTCTGCATACAAATTGTTGGGCTCCAGGTCAAAACTAAAATTCATAACTTAGACCATCTCGATGGAGTTCAATCCTGATTTACCTCCCCTTCTTTCATTCACACCTACGTCCACTAGAAAAGCATGTTTTGAAGTAGTTGCAATCATAAGTAGGTCCATGAATGTCCACACTCCACTCTATGAGGCGAATTCTATTGTACGCCCTTACCATCCTCAATGAACTAATAAAACCATAACATCCAACGAGGAGGAATAGTAGGTATCGAATTTGCCATGTCAAGTGGAAGTTCAAGTGTCAATAGTTGGATGTAACGGTCATAGAGTAGATGAAGAGTCGTGAGGGTAGATGAACTATCACAAAGGGGAATGTCAAGGGTCACCCCACCCTTTGCTATAAATAAAACCTCATAACTCATTGTAAAGGCTTTTGATCACCCAAGATTCCATTAAGACTATCTTGGAGAGAGCTTGGACAATATTATAACATGCCTTGGCTTCTCCACTACACAGAGCTAGTTCATCTCTTTGGAGGAGTATGTGGATTTGGCCGTAACGTTCCACTATTGGGGCTAGTGGGTGTACATGGATGTATTATATGACTGAAACTTACACTTATTTATATAATATGAGTCAACACATTTCATGCATATGTTTTATTGTATTCCAGCTGTCTTGTTTACTCTAAATGGCATATGCATTTGCTTTCTTATGCATGCATGTATGGAATGTTCCTTATGAGTATGTATGAATCTTTCTAAAATGTGTCGATTGGTTTAGCCATCACTTTGGATATCCAGCTGAATTGCTTTCTATTTTGTGATGTATCTTCGCTCGTGTGTTCCCTTCCCATCCAAGTACTGTTACAGGTTTCCAAGGGGTGCACTCAGCTCAACCCACTTGTGTTAGAACCTCTCATGCACCTTCCTTGACTCATTGCAGTGATCACACCTTTGATATCAATAGAGTTATCTTACTTGCCTCTGTGTGAAATCATGGTCAAGGCATTGTTATACGACCCACTGCTAGGACTCCTACACCAAATGGTTTGAGGTCTAATTGGGACTTCTTACCGGGGAGATCCCTTGACATGTTGGCAGGTCTAGCACCGTCAACATTTTGGCACTAGAAGGAGGGCCAAATTACAAGCTGAGTCCTCACATCTGTTTTGAATCTCTACACATCTATCATGACTAACTACCGAGTTGCTCTTACGGAATGTATGTCCTATGGAAATTATTTCATCATCTCGAAAAAGCTCTCAGATAACTTGTCTCATAAAACATTTGATGGTGGAGGCTACATAGCCTTGGTAAGGAACGCGGTCAGTGTTTTAGGCTCATTCGAAAGATATGGATTCTTTGAAGAATACATGAGTTGTGCGTTGTTCATATACACGCTTCGAGGGCACCCAATGCACTGGTGTGCCACATTGCCCGAAAAATCTATTCATTCTCTTGCTCATCTGGTCACAAAGATAGACCGTGCTTTCCATCACTTTAACTGGAAAGCACTTGATCAAGAAATTCTGAAATTAAGAAAAGAAACCGATGAATTTGTTGATTAGTTTTACACACGCTTTTGGAATCTTGCATACCAATTCCTTGAAGATGAAATTGACTGGGAATTTCTTTATCGAATATTTGAGTATGTCCTTCACATATCCGAACCCTGCTTAGCGCACTTCGATGATGGAACTGCACAATCACGAGCTGGAAAAGTCGCTGTCACAAGTGACTGTCCACCTTCACCTCGTCAAATAGCTCCACCACTATGGAATGAAGTGGGAGATCATGAACACACCTCTGTTGAACTGTCACATCCTCCAACCCCACCTCCTCTTGAGATTTGTGTAGATTTGGCTTGCAAGCCTGTTGGTTTTCACGTGGACTCGTTCCCTCGACCTCCATCCTCACGTTCTGTTGACCCTCCCGATTACACTATCTTTTGTTCTCCCATTCTGGACTCCTCACCTGTTGTGAACGAGGATCAAGTTGTCAATAGAGTTGATGTTATGCAGCCAACCTACACCATCATTCATGATGAGTGTGCGTAAGAATCTAACGAAGAGCTCATGGTGAAGGATGACTCCCTTCTAGCCGCTCCTCATCTGCTTCATCCTGGCATCCCTTGTGATTCTGTCATTGCTGATTTCCCCTTTGAAAACCCATTTCCAGATGTTTCTACTTTCGATCATTCACATGACACCTCGGATGTCAGTGTGTCATTATAGTGTGGAAAGGACACATATTCTTCAGAAAATCCATTCAATATGTCATTTATCTTTCTAGAAAACATAGAGGGTGAACATCTTTGCTTCTCAACTACCTCTCTGCCCAATTCATCAAATCATGAGGATGCTGAGAATCTTGGTTGTCGTGATCATTTCACTTCCTCATCTGATCACGATGTTGATTCAATCATTGTTAATATATCCAAGACATTAGTTTACGATGATATATCCGTAAATGAAGTCAAAACCCTCTAGACTATCGAGGCACTTCAGCCCGAGCTAATGGTTTAGTCAGGCCCTTGTTGTCCTATGGTTGGTTTCACTTCTGGTCAGGAAATTGTTGAAACACTCAAGGCTCGTCATTACTCTTTGCTTTGCATAGAATATCAACGCAACACCCAGATTTCACTTCCTCCACTCGAAATACATAATACCATCGCTCATGCAGTGAAGGAGTCTTACACAACAAGCACACATGCACAACATAAGTGGTCTACCTTTCTCGCGTTTGATTACATGTCACAGTTAAGAGAATGCATACACTCGACATCTGCACACATTAGAGCACGGTACCATGGAAGCTCCATAGAATGCATGTCTTGTTTATTGGTTTACATAGCTGTCTTTTTCGTCAACCATGCCTTCACTCACATGCGTCAACCAATGTGCCGGTGGCTACATTGGAAGTATCACTTCATGTGAGATGACCTATGCACTGTTAGCTTAGGAGTAGGAGTAGTGTTTTCTTTTAGTTGTTTGCATGCATGCTTGTTTTCTTACTTGCTTTGTTTGCTTGTTTGTTTGCTTTCTTGTTTACTTATTTTCTTTGCTTTCCCTTTTGCTTCCGCTCTTGCTTTTCTTTGTTGTTTGTTAGTTTACTAGTTTCATTCGTATGTTAGTCTCATATGAAACAATGTATGACTCTTCAAGCAAGTTGGGTAAAGTACAAGAGGCCTTGTGTTGCTATCATTACCTGGTTATACGCCATCCTACCTTTGTATGAAGAACTTGTTACTTTTAGTCCATGATACGTCAAAGGAAAATATGTACTGTTCGAAGTGAACCTTGGTGAAAACACAACGCTTGTGCGCTAACTACTATCACCTACTCTAGTCAGTTATTTTTGGGTTAATCCTTGTCAGCTCAGTCAAGTAGAGTAAGGTGAGGGGGAAAACCTTAACAAGCACGTTAGAGGTATAATAAACTACTTCTTTGCAGGAACAACCTCTTCTTCTCTCAATAAGTCAAGATCCCTCTTCCACCTCTAAAATGAATACATGTTATGCACAATTACGAATATGAAAAATGAAAACAATGAAAAAGTGAAAGAAGAAAAAGGCTTCCTACATAGAGATGTGATGCAAGTAACTCTATCAGGGTACTGACTAGGCTCACCGGCAGTAGAGCCATGCTTATGTTCCTATGTGACTCCATAAGGGCACTCTCTACACCTACTGGCAGCAGAGCAACACCAGACATGAAATTAATACTCTCACAACTATACTGATTGTGCACCAATATACTCCTCAACCCTAATCGAAACAACTGTGTTTCCTTGGCTTGGAATGTGTGTAGATCGACCAAGAGCTTGGTAGATGCTATATCTTACAATCAAGCTAGTATGGAAACCAAGAGGAGCTGAGATTTGAACAATAATTCTTGAGGTGTTAGACTTGCTTTTCACGAACAAGGTCCATTAAGAGAGATGGAGTTCTACTAGTGTATCGCCAAGTGTTGTAGCAGCTACAACCACCCTCCAAAATTTTTCCTTAGCTTCATTTTGGAGCCTCCATACCAACATTTCACAGTAGCTTGTCTTGCTTCATCAAGTTCAAAAGCTTCAATGTTTTTCTTGCACAAAGGCAGCCTATCGATCATAGCTTGATGCATTCCCCTCAGAGGATGATCACCTGGACTTGGTCCAATTGCAGGCTTAGCAGCTTCCTCAAGAAATTGTGCAATTTTGGAGGGAAACCAACCTTCCCTCCAAGAATTGTGCAATCTTGACTAGTAGCGTGCTGGGCTCTAGAATTGTGTAATTCTGGCAGTCAAGACTCAGTGAAAATTGCGCAATTTTCCCCAACAGGGTTGCTCAACCCATAATTTGCGCAAATCTAGGCAACAATTAGCTACTCTACGCAAAAATTGTGCAAATCTCCTGGGAAGCCAGCCTAGCTCCCATCCAAAAATGTGCATTTTCCCCCAGCAGTCGAGCAGTCCCTTGCATGTGTAGCTAAGCTGACGGTTCTCTCTGGGATCGAGCAAAACTGACTTGCATGCATGGGCTGCTTCTCCAAAGGTAGCATGCAAGGCATCCCTTGTTTCAGGGATCTATTTTTGGCAGTCAGAGGTTACATGCAAGGATCATTTCAGAAACCTCCCACCAAGTGTCACTCTCCCTAGATTTGTGGCATATGCGTCACAACCTTGATGTTGTCAAAACTCATCAACCAGATGTTGCAGAGCTCATTACTCACATCAACCTTGCAGCTCTGACATCCCACATCACATCTAGGAGCAGTCGACAAATTTAGATCATTTGTTTTGGGGTAAGCCCGCTTTCCATGCCTTGTGTTGCATTTCTGTCACTTTTTGTGTTTTCACTTGTGTGAGTATTATTTGCTTGATTTCCTTAAACACTTGTTGTCATTTTGATACCTACTAGCTTGTACTAGCACTGTTTTAGTTTTCATTGCTATCTCATTATTGTCACACACATGAAACTATTTTGCACAAATGGTCACTAATTTGGCGACTCGCTTCACCCACATGGATGTTGATATGTTTATTGAATCTTTCATTCAATGTTTACATGCATGATCAATCACTTCTGCTTTCACTTAGTGTCGCCATGCATTCACTTCCACATTTGCTTTCAGTTTCCTGTCGATGAGTCTAGGCAACCTTGGTCCGGACTCTGCCTCACCAAGAACCTCACCAAGACAACATTGTGCAAACCTGAGAGGGAAGGCTCTATCTTCCTCTTAGGAAATGCTCATTTCTACCTAGTGACTGTCCTCCAGGAATATTTTGCGCATTTCTAAGGGACTAGTCTAGATTTAAACAGGAACACAACAAATTATAGAGATAACCATAAACACAGAGATGCAGT
>APFE031355985.1:35334-64527 GCA_000404065.3 Pinus taeda | reverse complement strand
TGGACCCATGTTGCCCCCAAATTTCCCAAAAAACGTCGTTTAGGGCCTCAAAACGGCTCCGGAAGTTCAGGACCCGAAAAAAATGCTAAAAATAGTAAATTGTGCTACATTTACGAAAACTGAAAAACTGAAAGAGACAGTTGCGGGAGTCCAAGTGGGATAGGTGGGTGGCCACCAACATCCACCTGGATCATTCATTCCCCCTTAGGAAGTAATGGTCCCCATTGCGTTGAGTTCCTCCATCTGCTGAACTTGGTCCCTGGTGAGCTGTTCTGCAATCTCGGATGTGTCTAGTAATGGTGGGAAGCATGGTCGAGGGTGGTACACATTGAACACTTGGTGAAGGCGAAGGAATGGAGGACTTATGCGCTCCAAAGAATTGATTCCCACAACCTTGGTAATGTTGTAAGGACCATGTCAGAGTGGTCTGAGCTTCTGATGGGCTCTTGTAAGGCGTTCTTTCTGCATATGTAACCAAACTTTGTCACCCACCTGAAACTTGTGTGGTGCCCCTGTGGGTGAGGAGAAGATGTTCCTATGTTCTTTCATGATCGTATCCCTCTACTGCTGCTGCTCCATGGAGGAACCCTTCACGGGGATCATGGATGTGGTGATGATCGTCCCCTTAATTTGGGAGTGAACTAGATAGAAAATAATTTTCCTAGTCTATGAGATGAGCTTGTTGCCTTTCTTAGCAGCGATTAAAGAGGTGGCAGTAGGTGGGGCTACCTCCGGTATCCTGTATAATGAATTTCCCAAAGAAATAATAACGGCATGAGGCCTTGACTCATACACAACATGTCACCTCCACACATATGGCTGGCCTAATAATACATCACAAACATCTAGAGGTGTAACATCACAGAATACCTCATCTGTGAAGGGCTTGATGTTGTAGGGAAGGCAGCATTGTTGGTGAACTCGAAGATCTATCCCTTGGTGAAGCCACCCGTTACTATACAGTTGTGGGTGTGGTGTAGTCAGTAGGCCCAACCACTTCACGATCTCTGCTGAAATGAGGTTCTTTTGGCTGCCATTGTTGACAATGAATTGCAGCGGTGAACCCTTCACCCACATCTGTGAGTGGAAAAGAAGTTCCCCCTCCTTTGGATCTTCGGGCTCATTCTTCTGGATCTTGGGGTGGTAACAGTGATGCTGGGCTTCGCATCAATGATTTGCTTCCCTTTGCCATTCCCCTTATCGGGTTCTGACTCAGGGTCGAAACATGCATCTGATTCTGAAGCCTTCAACTTAGCCACCAACGACTGCTTCTTTTGACACTCACTTGTGTTGTGAGTGGGGCTCTTATGGAACTCACACCACTTTCCTGTGTCCTTCTTTGACTTCATGGTGTTGTTCTTTTCTTATGGCTTCGACGGGTTGTCTTAGGTCACATTGCCTTGGATTTGTCCTTTGGTCTTCGGATTTGCAGATCCAGAGTCTCGTTTCATCTGTTTGAACTTTTGCTCGATTTTGATAGTGTATCAGTACATCATGCTGAGCGAGGAGATGTTCAAGAACTCCATCTCTTCTTAGGTATCTGTGTAGGCAGCCACAATATTTGAGTACCAAATGTAGCTCAGAATCCTTAATACCCAACTGTGTGTGAAGGGTATGAAAACTTTTTGTGAACTCTAGCAAATCTTGGTCCCTTCCCTGCCGCGGCGTGGTCCACTTTATGTATTTGTCCTCGTAGCTTTTGACAAGGTAGTACTGCTCATTGATGGAATCCCGGAATGAATCCCAAGAGGGCGTGGCTGAAAATAGTGAGCTTGTACTTTCATCCTTCTACTCACAGTTGGTTTCCCACTAGTCCTTGACATTGGGGGTTACTTTGAGAAGAGCAAAAATAATCTTTTCCCGACTAAAAAAATCATGAACAGAAAAATAACCCTCTAGCAGATTTAACCATTTATTGACAACATCTATGTCTATCTGACCCTCGAATATGGGGATTTCAAAATTAACTTGTACCTTAAAAGGTGTGGAATTTCAAGAGTAGCTGTTGGAAGCCAATGCGTCGCCCCTGGGTAGCCGTTGAAGGATCTGGGAAAAGTTGTCCATCATCGCGTTCCTTTGTCACTCGAGGGCTTCTTCGAGAAAGATTTTGATAGGATCTCCTTCACCCTCATCCTTTTTTCATTCACCATGTGAGGCCGTCGGGATTTGTGAGGCTCGTCTTGCAAAGGTTCGACCAGTTCGAGCCCTAACTCCTTATATCCCGACCTCGTTGGGGACATGTAAAGAAAAACAGAGAAAAAGCAAACCGCTCTGATACCACTGATCCAGATTTAAACAGGAATGCAACCAATTACAAAGATAACCATAAACATGGAGATGCAGCAAAAATAATTCTTCATTTCATTAATTTAAAATACTGAAATATGGTTACAATCAGAAAAGGAAATAAACTAGGTAGGGCAATGGTAGCTTATCTCTGAGAAGAGATGTGGTGGCTACATGCCTTTGAACTGTGTTAGAATGAGGCTCAAAGGCCTATTTATTGTTGAGAAATGATGGAAAACCCTTAACATCCCAAAACCTAACCCTAGAAGATGAAACACCAAATTGTGGGCCTCGTTTTGGGTATGTTGTTACATCAACTTCCGGGGGTCGTAACTTTGGCACTCGATCTTCGTTTGATGTGTACAATATCTTCTTAGAAAGATCTATCTTAGTACTACAAATTTGGGAAGAACAGCATGGGTTAACCCCATGCTGCTCCCAGATTTCCCAAAAAATCTCGTTTAGGGCCTCAAAACAGCTCTAGAAGTTCAGGACCTAAAAAAATGCTAAAAATAGTAAATTGTGCTACAATTATGAAAATTGAAAATCTGAAAGAGACAATTGTGGCAGTCCAAGTGGGATAGGTGGGTGGCCACCAACATCCACCTGGATTAGGGACAGTGATTGTTGGCCCAGAAAATTGCGCAATGCAGTCACTGAGCCTGTAGCCATTGCCAGCTGAGATTGCGCATTCTAGTAGTGAGTAGCCAGACTGGATTGTGCATTGCGTAGTTCTAGTAGTTATTCAGTCTCCCAATAGACTAGACTGTGCCTCACACAGTCTTAGTAGTTAGTCTCCTGACCTCCCAGCCGAAATTGCGCAACCTTCATGATCAGTCACACAGGTATGTTGCAAGTCAATTCTCAAGTTCATTTTGGTTTTTGACTGACAGATTGCTTACCATGAGTGTTTCCATGTATCCATGTATTATAGGTGTTCATTTGCCTCTCAGTAGTGTAGGTACAATGGTTTCCAAGAGAGGAGAGTCGAAGACACCATTTAGAGCACACCTAGATATGCAGTCGATTAAATGTCTATGAGCTTGCCTACTCACAAATATATCAAGTTGTTCGTAGACAAGGACATCAAGATATGACAGCAACAACATCACAACGAGCAACATCATGAACAACCACTAAAGGAAGCATACCAAATGCAACGAATGCATCAAATGAAATGAATGCAAGTGGAAGGTTGTTGACAACACAAAGGCGGAAGAAAGTTGCAAGCTCAAGTAGATCCCCTGATGATGAAAGCAACTTTGGAGACTCAGGCTATGAGGTGACGGCGCAACATGAAGATCACTTGAAGAAAAAGAATGGTACAAAGAAGGAGTTGCATGTGCTGAAGCAATAAATCAAGGAAGAACATGAAGCTGCACAGACAAATGAATGAGTTGCAACAGGAACATGAACCGGAGTGGGTGCAATGTGCACTCATGGATGAAACTGTGCCCATCTAAATTATAAATCTATCCCAACCGCTGGCATAGAGTAGACATGTTGAGCAGTGTCGTTGATCACATGCAAGGGATTCAACAACATGTATGTCATTATGTGCATGCATGTGATCCAACCCATTCAACACTCTCATGAAGGCAAAGACAAGAAGCAAGTCCAACTAGAGCTAAACATGTACTTCGGCAAGTTGATGCGCATTACCACTAGCATACACTTGAAGATCAGCCCACACACTATGGATCAAACTGTTATTGGTTCAGCCGCACCTAAGAAGACCATGTGCATGTTAGCAGATGAGTTGGATGAAGGGGCCGAACCAATGCACTTGTTGCAATGAAGGCAAGGGTTTGTTTCAGAAAGATGTCACCATTGGGTGCATGCACACCATCATGGATGACCGAGCTTGGACTCAGCTCACCACCTTCACCATCACAAGCATGTGAAAGAGTTGGCCTCATCACAATGGATCGAGTGCCAGTGATGTCTTGCATGTCTTGCTCAAGCCATGTTGTTTGACATGAGTACATGTGCATTGTAATGTAACATCATGTCAAGTGGAAGTTCAAGTGTCAATAGTTGGATGTAATAGTCATAGATAAGATGAAGAGTGTTAATTTTAGGTATGTTATATGCTTAGAGTAATTTATTTCAATTTTCACTGTTAGCTCAATATCTTTTTCAAATTAGCAATCACATCACCATTAAAGTAAACTGCAGATAGAACATAGACATAAATCGAAGAAGACAAGCCAAGACAAGAGGACATAAGATGTGGCACTAGCCAAGGACAATCCCCAATGTGGGGAAACCCTTGATCAATTCTTCTCATATGTTCTTCAATAGTTTAGCAGAGAGAGAGAGAGAGAGAGTACATTTACACCAGAAGTCAACACTTTGACTTATCTAGAAGATCATCTCTAAGAAGATGATACATGACATCAGTTGAAGACATGCTTTTTCCACTGATTCTCCAAGGTGACTTCTTCACTTATCATTGTCTTGCATCTTGTCATCATGTTGCACCTAACCGTGTTGCACCACGTTGCACTCATCATCAAAATGCTGCATCTCATGATGCTTTACTAATCATGACTATACCCATAATTGTACTGCATCTCCTCTTGATGCACTATGTTGAGCTCTACTATGTTGCACCCAAATGCATGCTGCAATACCTCAACATCTTGTTGCTACTTCCATCACATCATGATGTACTGTGTATCAATGTGCTTCATCCCTGTTACTGTGCACTATGCTGCACTATCATACAGCTGTAGTATATCATGTTATTGCTTCCATCACAACATGTTGCACCCCTTTTCATTCATTCATGATGTCTTCAACACCTTATTGTCCCATGCTACCCACACACCTTATTCCATTGTGTTGCACCCAAATATCACTGTGTTGCACCGAAGTCAAACTTTAATGGTACATGCTACTAGCTATGGCTTGCGGCCTAGCCCAGTATCAAGACAACCCAGCTATTTTTAAATCTTTTCATGCACACTCAACAATTAAGGTACATGAGACCCCTCTTAAGACTGTGGTCTAGAATAGTGTTAAGGTCTTCACCATAACTTCAACTTGACTACGTTTAGGGGAGCTTCAATATTATAGCGTATATGACTATTACCTAAAACCAAGAAAGTGTAGAGGGAAGCTAGATCCATGACAATGTTTAGGTCTCTCTTCTAAGTCTGTGTTTTAGGTGGCATCTTCTTTAGGAAACATAGATTCTTCCTACCCAAGACAACAACTATGGCTAGGGCATCTTCTTGCCCTTTAGTCCCGTGGCTAGGGCATTCTACCTTCATGACTGTGTTAGGGACAACGTTAGGTTCTTTATGACTATGCCTATGATCTTGTAGAGAAAATCAATTGGGGCATCTCTTAACCCTGTATTTCCCACACTGTTCTTCCAATTATGATAGCGTATTAAGATCATTTCAAGGTTCTCTTTTTGCTGTGTTTGAGGGTTTCTTTTAGGACAGAGTTAGGGCTGTTAGGGCTTCTTTATACCGGTGTTGAAACTTATCCTTGTTGCAATATAAGAGCCTCCTTTTTGGGTAGCAAATATTCTTCTCCATGAATGTAGATGAGGGCAGCATATAGATCTCTTCATCTCGGGCTAGGGCAAACCTCCTAGATTAACGTATTCTCTTAGGGATTCTTCCTTACATTAAAACCAAAACGAATGGAAAGGAAGAGATCACAAGAGAGTTGTGAGTGTGTCCAAATGACTTTGAAGGCACCTCTATTTATACTAAAATGTTGAGCACATGTGGGGTTTATTTGGTTGCTGGCCGACCTTAACGAATTGTCCCATAACACAAATAAATTCATATCTCCATGAATACTTATTAGAATCTGATGATCTTTAGATCAATCCTAC
This sequence comes from Pinus taeda, assembly GCA_000404065.3. Lineage (NCBI taxonomy): Eukaryota > Viridiplantae > Streptophyta > Pinopsida > Pinales > Pinaceae > Pinus > Pinus taeda. Next base: position 58,385 of record APFE031355985.1, on the reverse strand, counting down.
ACCTCTCGGTGAGAAGGATCCAAGAAAATATCAATTGCCATTAATAATATGACCCACATGGAGTTTGGCCCTAGTTGCCAATTTTAACACTCCCTCTCAACTAGGGAAAACTCCATCCGCTGATCCATCTACTATACTATACTATCTCTACCATCAGTGCCCTGCACTACTCTACTGAGCTCTGCTATGCTCTTTTCTGCTGAGCTCTACCATGCTCTGCTCTGCGGAACCATGAAGAAGAATAATTGATCGAGAATGTCTCATACCATTCTCTATTGACCCAAAGTCAATTTTATTGATCGCAGATCAATATCACAAGAGAGTGTCTCAAACCACTCATACTGATCCTAGATCAGTTACATTGATCCTAGACCAATGGAGGTCATCCTAGCATAGGGAGTATGGTAGATACAACAATTCATCCATCGATAGTACTACTATGGTCCCTAACCCCATTTCCCTGCTCATTGATTAGATGAGGGGATTGCCCATGAGTCCCAGAATGCATGGGTAGGATGCCTCGACCAGAGAACCAATCATCCTATCCCTAAGTTGCCTCAGGGTATCACAGGTGAAGGCTGAGCCATTCACCCTTTACATAACACACCATTAGGGGAGGGTGAGTTGCCCTATGGTCATGTGTTGCTCCAGTAAGTACCCTAAGCCACCTGGAGCTCCTAGAGATCAATGCATGCAACATGCAAGACCCTTCTAAAAAGGTCTCTTAATGACTCCAAGTCATTCAAGAAAGTCACAAATTTGACCTTTCCTCGGGGCTTAGACAAAATTTTTGCGACCTGTACATCAGTCTCAATGTGATGAAGCCTCCCCACTCATTGACGTACCATATCCCAGATAAGGTAGCATCTAATGTCTATATGCTGGAGCAATTATAGAATATGAGATTCCTCGACAATTGAATCCCTCCCTAGTTGACACAGAAGATCATGATGGCATCCATCATGTGTACAAATAGCTCACTAAAGAGCTCCCACAACTAGGCAGCTTCACACGAGGTCATACTCGTAGCTATGTATTCAGTCTCAGTGGCGCTCAAAGCAACCATCTTTTACTTCCTGCTCATCTAGGATATTGAGTAGAACCCAAAGAGAATCAACACTCAGAAGTGCTCTTGAGATCCTCCACATTGCCTACCTAGTCAGAATTCGAACAATCATGCAACTTCGTATTTTTGGCTGTGTATCTCAATCCATCAAAGATTGTTCCCTGAAGACATCTCAGAATATTCTTGGCACCAATCCAGTGTGGCTCAACCATATATGAGCTCGTCATGCTAACTGCAAAACATATATGGACAAAAGTTCACCAAGAACATCAATGCAAATGAGTTTATGAAACTCAGAGTCATTTCCCAAATCTGGTCTAGCATCACCACCATATAACTTCTGAAATTTAAGCTCCATCGAGGTAGTCACAAGCTTGTTGTTCACCATTTCAAATCTGGAATCCTACTCCCTCTTACTTCTGCAAATGCGAGGGTCTGCACCTGTTAGAAATAGGTCATCCATAGAAGGTGCCGTTATGAGAAGTCTATCATCCACAACCTTCGAGTAATGGTTTGGATCAGCTACACTCCTACTGAATCTTATCTTCATCAAACAACTATCAATCCTCTCATACTTTGCCTGGGGTGTTTTTCTTCAAGCCATAAAGGGATTTCTTCCACCTGAGATTCCTGATCATGAATCTCAAACTCCTCGGGTTGTTCCAAACCTATGGACCTACTACATGAGAGGAATAGTCCCCTTGTAATATTTTCCTTTGGTACATCTCAGGCATGTACCTTCATGCTCTTCTTGAATTCAGGCATCCAAGTCACCATCTAAATCACATCGGGTAGGGCCCCATAAGCAGACCTCTGGTGACATAGATGATATGTGTCAATTGACATGGTCCCCAATGGACCATCCTACAACATGATACAAATTTCCAACACTGAACTCATGACTAAAAGCATCTTAGAAAATTTTATTTTCAAACATGTACCTTTCCATCGATGAATGCCACCCTAAAATCTTTGATTTCCATTGCCGAAATGGAAACCATGTTATTCTTGCGATCAGGTACATAAAATAGATTATGTAAATGAATCGAGTTACCCTCATTCAATTGAGGGGTAACATTTTCTACACCGTTTCTGGGATAGGTGGCATCAGCGCCAAGTATAATCCCACAATTGTTTCCATCTCTTACAAATTCGAGAGAGCACCCTTTTATCTGATGAAGTGCCTTGAAGCACTGTAATCAATAAGCCATATTCCCATAGAATCTGAAGGAGAGGGCCAATACAAGATAACATTTCTTTATCTTATCAGAAACAACATTTGCTTCTTCATACCTAGGGTTCCTTGTTTTCCTTGAAGAGTCAGTCATTTCCTTGATGACCAGCATTACGTGTCATTCCTCTAATCATTGAAGATGTCCCTGGAATGATTGTTATCTTCATCAAGAGATGTGTCCCTGCCATTCGAACATTCCTTCGCATAATGGCTAAACATATTGTAACCAAAACATCTCCCTTTCCTTTCACCCTGGGATTCAGACTTCCCATTGAAGTGATATGTAGGTAGGCCATCAGAAACTTACACTGTGCCATTCTAATAACATACTCTGCTTTAACTTCACCCTTGGTGAATTTGAAGAGGGATGAGGAATCCATTGATCCTTTCGTCCTTTCCCAACTATCTTCGGTGATTGCTCTTTCACTCTTTCTTGGGCTTTGTCTTCACCTCAACTTTGATACCATGTTAATTTTAGGTATGTTCTATGCTTAGAGCAATTTATTTCAATTTTCACAGTTAACTCAATATCTTTTCTAGGTTGATGCAGGAGCATCTAACCCCTCCTAAATCAAAGAAGAATTCAAAGCAGAGCGAGGAATTACGTGGATTAGATAAGCTGAATTGAAGGAGAAAAATAGGAAAATCTATTTTAAAACAGATTTAAAGCGGATTAAAATAGATTAAAGCGGATATACCTCAGGATGACTTACCATTGTTATCTGCGTGCATGTATTTTGGAGAGTTTTCGTTGGAGAAAAACAAGGATCGGATCTGATGAGATCCTTCTGATCTAACATTTCATATATATATATATATATATGTAACATAGGTAGAGAGCGTGATATAGAATAATAGGTATGCAATTGTGAGTGGGCAGAATGTAATCGACAGTGATTTGGTTCTAAGGCTGGAATGCCTTAGGACGCAATTGTTTTGTAAATATATAGAAGCATGCTCAATGTTAATTACATATGCCTGTGTGTTCATGTTCGGTGTTAATTAAATACGTCTATGTGTTTTATAAATAAGTCAAACCCTGTGTTTTAAGTTTGTTGATCGACCATCGATCATTTAAGGATCGATGGCGATCTAATTTAACATTTAATTGTGGTGAATCAGCGAGACGAGGCGAAGTCGATACAGCGCGATTCTTGGCATTGGTTTTCCACCGAGAAGAATTCTCATGGCTGGTGTGACTTTACGCCCAGCTTGACAGTCCTAGATCCCAAGGTTGGCTTTCTGGTGAATGATAGCGTTGTTGTCTTGGCGGAGATTCTTGTCCTGAACGAGTCTGTGTCATTCTTTAGGGAGAATGAATGGCAGCCGATCGCTGGCCCCATGCCAGAGGTCCTGAGTGGAAAGTTCTTGTGGAAGGTGCATAATTTGTCCCTGTTCAAGGAGATGATCAAGACGCAGAAGATCATGAGCCCTGTGTTTCCAGCTGAGAAATGCAATATGTGGCTGAGCGTGTACTAGTCGTCTGTTAATGGCATTTATTATCTTTCGATGAGATTGGAGAGCAAAGATACTGATAAGTCCGTTGTTACAGAACAGAGTTTTTGGTGTCTCTTTCACATGTTTGTTCTGAATCAGTGAGCTGGGATAAACCATATGCATTGGGATTCCTATGGCCGATTCGCAAGGGACAATAAGAGTGGTGACAATACGAGCCTTGGATGGAATGATTACATGCTAATGACTAATTTTGTTTCTCCAGAGATGGGTTATTGGGTGGATGACACTGTTGTTTTCAGTGCTCCATGTCATGTCATCAAGGAGTCTAGTGGTTTAACTAGAAATCTCGGAACCAACAATGTCAGAAAATCAGACCTCTGATGCTGATTGAAGCAGATCGGAGGTGTTTCATATTTGCATCGGGTTGGAGTTGGGTGGTATGTGGACCGTCGATGTCCATACAGGTGCCCATATTATTTTTTGCTATGTATTGTATTACCTTGTGGTCGTGAGGTTTTAGACTTATATTGCATGCTTGAAATGGGGGTTAAGGGGATGATCGATATTTAAAGAGATCCACAGTTTAAAAATTAAAAGGTTTAAAGTTTAAAATACTTCCGACGAGACTTAGTGGGCCATAACCCATAGGTCCAGGATCGAGATTTATATCTGAAAAGGGATTTTGGGCTTACCCAAGATTTCTTTTCATCATAGGTTAGCAATCACATCACCATTAAAGTAAACTGCAGATAGAACATAAACATAAATTGCAGAAGACAAGCCAAGACAAGAGGACACAAGATGTGGCGCTAGCCAGGGACAAACCCCAATGTGGGGAACCCTTGATTAATTCTTCTTATATGTTCTTCAATAGTTCAATAGAGAGAGAGAGAGATAGTACATTTACACTAGAAATCAACACTTTGACTTATCTATAAGATCATCGCTAAGAAGATGATATATGAGATCAGTTGAAAACATGCTGCTTCAACTGATTCTCCAAGGTGACTCCTTCACTTATCATTGTACTGCATATAATCGTCATGATGCACCTCACCATGCTGCACCATGCTGCACCCATCATGAAAATGTTGCATCTCATCGTGATTTACTAATCATGATACCCATCACTATACTGCATCTCCTCTTGTTGCACCCAAATGCATGCTGCAATACCTCAACATCCTGTTGTTGCTTCCATCACATCATGCTAGACTATGTATCACTGTGTTGCACCCCTATTACTGTGCACTATGCTGCACTATCATACAACTATAATATACCATGTTCCTACTTCAATCACAACATGCTGCACCCCTTTTCATTCATTCATGTTATATTCAGCACCTTACTGTCCCATGCTGCCCACACACCTTATTCCATTGTGCTGCATCTAAATATCACTGTGCTATACTGAAGTCAAACTTTAATCCTCCATGCTACTGGCTATGGCCTACGGCTTGGCCCAACAAAAATACAACCAAACTATCTTTAAATCTTATCTTCCACACTCAGCAATTAAGGTACATGAGACCCCTCCTAAGACTGCGGTCTAAAACATTGTTAAGGTCTTCACCATAACTTCAACTTGACTGTGTTTAGGGTAGCTTCAATATAACAATGTATATGACTATTACTTAGAGCCAAGACAATGTAGAGGGAAGCTAGATCCATGACAGCGTTTAGGTCTCTCTTATAATTCTGCATTTTAGGTGGCATCTTCTTTAGGCAGCGTAGCTTCTTCTTACCCAAGAAAACAACTATGTCTAGGGCATCTCCTTTCCCTTTAGTCCTGTGGCTAGGGAATTTTGCCTTCATGACTGTGTTAGGGACAAAATTAGGTTCTTTATGGCTGTGCCTTGATCTTGTAGAAAACAACAATTATGGTATCTCTTAACCTGCATTTCCCACACTGTTCTTACAATTATGGTAGCGCATTAAGATCAGATAAAGGTTCTCTTCTTGCTGTGTTTGAGGGTTTCTTTTAGGACAATGTTAGGGTTGTTAGGGCTTCTCTATTCCAATGTTGAACTCTATCCTTGTTATGATATAAGAACCTACTTTTTGGGCAACGAATATTCTTCTCCATGAATGTCGATGGGGGCCATGTATAGATCTCTTCATCTAGGGCTAGGGAAAACCTCCTAGATCAACGTATTCTCTTAGGGATTCTTCATTCCATTAAAACCAAAAGGAATGGAGAGGAAGCGATCACAAGAGAGTTGTGAGTGTGCCCAAAGGACTTTCAAGGCACCTCTATTTATACTAAAACGTTGAGCACATGTGGGGTTTATTTGGTTACTGGTCAACCTTGACGAATTGTCCCATTACACAAATAAATTCATATCTCCATGAATACTTATCGAAATCAGATGATCTTTAGATCAATCCTACACCTCTCAATGAGAGGGATCCAAGAAAAATATCAGCTACCATTAATAATATGACCCACATGGATTTTGGCCTTAGTTGCCAATTTTAACATCATGAGGGGGGATGAGCTGTCACAAAGGGGAATGTCAATGGTCATCCCACCCTTTGCTATAAATAGAACCTCATAACTCATTGTAAAGGCTTTTGGTCAGCCAAGCTTCCAATAAGACTATCTTGGAGAGAGCTCGGACAGTATTTTAACGTGCCTTGGCTTCTCCACTGCATGAAGCTAGTTCATCTCTTTGGAGGAGCAGGTGGATGTGGCTATAATGTTCCACTATTGGGGCTAGCGGGTGTACATCGATGTATTATATGACTGGAACTTACACTTCTTTATATAATAAGAGCCAACACATTTCTTGCATATGTTGTATTGTATTCCAGCTGTCTTATTTACTCTAAATGGCATATGTCTTTGCTTTCTTATGCAAGCATGTATGGACTGTTCCATCTGAGTATGTATGAATCTTTCTAAAATGTATTGATTGGTTTAACCATCACTTTGGATTTCCCGCTGACTTGCTTTCTGGCTTGTCATGTATCTTCGCTCGTGTGTTCCCTTCCCATCCGAGTACTGTTACAAGCTACCAAGGGGTGCACTCATCTTAACCCACCTGTGTTAAAATCTCTCATGTACCTTCCTTGACTCACTGCAATGGTCACACCCTTGCTACTAATAGAGTTATCTTACTTTCCTTTGTGAGAAATCATGGTCAAGGAATTACTATATGACCCACTGCTAGGAATCCTACACCAAATGGTCTAAGGTTTAATTGGGACTTCTTACCGGGGAGATCCCCTGACATGTTGGCTGGTTTAGCACCGTCAACATTTTGGCGCTAGAAGGAGGGCTAGATGACAAGCTGAGTCCTCACATCTATTTTGAATATCTACATGTCTATCATGACTAACTACCGAGTTACTCTTCCAGAATGTATGTCCTATGGAAACGATTTCCTCATCTAGGAAAAGCTCTAGGATAACTTTTCTCATAAAAAATTTGATAGTGGAGGCTACATAGCCTTGGTAAGGAATGCAGTCGGTGTTGTAGGCTCATGCGAAAGACATGGATTCTTTGAAGAATACATGAGTTGCTCGTTGTTCATCTACACGCTTCGAGGGCACCCAAAGCACTAGTGTGCCACACTACTTGAAAAATCTATTAATTCTCTTGCTCATCTGGTTATAGAGATGGACCGTGCTTTCCATCACTTTAACAGGAAAGAACTTGATCAAGAAATTCTGAAATTACGAAAATCACCAGATGAATCTGTTGTTTTACACATGCTTTTTTAATCTTGCATACCGATTCCTTTAAGATGAAATTGATTGGGAATTTATTTATGGAATATTTGAGTATCTTCTTCACATATCTGAACCTCACTCAACATAATTCGGTGATGGAACTGCGCAATCACGAGTAGGCACAGTCATTATCACAAGTGACTTTCTACCTTCACCTCATCAAACAACTCCACCATCGTCGAATGAAGTGGGAGATCATGCACACACCTCTGTCGAACTATCACATCCTCCCACCCCAACTGCTGTTGATATTTGCATAGATTTGGCTTGCAAGACTGTTGGTTGTCACGTGGAATGATTCCCTCGACCTTCGTCCTTGCATTCTGTCGATCCTCCAGATTGTACTGTCTTGTGTTGTCCCATTTCAGACTCCTCAACTGTTGTGAACGAGGATCAAGTTGTCAATGGAGATGATGTTATGCAACCAACCTACACCATCATTCATGATGAGTGTGTGCGGGAATCTAAAGAAGAGCCTGCAGTGAAGGATGAATACCTTCTATCCATGCCTCATCTGCTTCATCCTGACATCCCTTATGATTCTGCCACTGCTAATTTCCCCTATAAAAATCCATTTCTGGATGTTTTTACTTTCGATCATTCACAGGACACCTTGGATGGCAGTCTGTCATTATAGTGTGGAAAGGACACATCTTCTTCAGAAAATCCATTCAATCTCTCATTTATCTTTCTTGAAAACACAGAGGGTGAACATTTTTGCTTCTCAACTACCCCTCCGCTCGATTCATCAAATCATGAGCTGAATTTTCTGATCTAGGTTGTCGCGATCTATTCACTTCCTCATCCGATGACGATGTTGATTCAATCATTGTTAACCTATCCAAGACACTAGTCTATGATGATCTATCAATCAATGAAGTCGAAACCCCCTAGACTGTCGAGGAACTTTAGCTCAAGCTGATGGTTATGTTAGGCCCTCGCTGCCTTGAGGTTGGTTTCACTTTTGGTCAAGAAATTGTTGAGACACTCTAGGCTCCTCATCACTCTCTGCTTTGCATAGAAGATCAACCCAACACCCAGATTTCACTTCCTCCACTCGAACTACACGATCCCATTTCTCATGCATTGGAGGAATCTTACACAGTAAGCACACATGCACAACGTAAGTGGTCTACCTTTCTCACGTTTCTTGAATGTCACAGTTAAGAGAATGCATACACTCAACATTTGCATTCATTATAGCATAGTACCATGGTGGCTCCACAGAATGCATGTCATGAACTTTCACTCATCTTTGTTCTATGGTTGCTTATAAGCTCGGAGAGTGTTTTTCTTCACTGTTACATATTTCTTGTTTTCTGGTTCACACGAATTTCTTGTTTGCAAACCATGCCTTCACCAACATGGGTCAAACAATGTGTTGGTGGATGCATTGGAAGTATCACTTCACGTGAGATGACCCATGCACCATTAGCTTAGGAGTAGGAGTAGTGTTTTCTTTCAGTTGTTTGCGTGCATGCTTGTTTGCATACTTGATTTGTTTTCTTTCTTATTTTCTTACTTTCTTTTCTTTCCCTTTCACTTTCGCTCTTGATTTCCTTTGTTGTTTGTTAGTTCGCTTGTTTCGTTCGTAGGATAGTCTTGCATGAAACCATGTATGACTCTTCAAGAAAGTTGGGTAAAGTACAAGAGGCCTTGTGTTGCTACCACTACTTGGTTATTTGTCATCCTGTGTTTGTATGAAGAACTTGTTACTTTTAGTCCACGATATGTCGAAGGAAAATAAGTACTGTTTGAAGTGAACCTTGGTGAAAACACAATGCTTGCGTGCTAACTAGTATCACCTACTCTAGTTGGTTGTTTTTGGGTAAATCCTTGTCAACTCAGTCAAGTAGAGTAAGGTGAGGGGGAAAACCTTAAAAATCACATCAAAGGTATAATAAACTACTTCTCTATAGGAACAACCTCTTCTACTCTCAATAAGTTGGGATCCCTCTTCCGCCTTTGAAATGAATAAGTGTTATGCACAGTTACGAAGATGAAAAATAAAGAAAATGAAAAATGAATAAAGAAAAATAAGACAAACGCTTCCTACATAGAGAGATGATGCAAGTAACTCTGTAGGGGTACTAACCAGGCTCGCTAGCAGTAGAGCCATGCTTGTGTTCCTATGTGACTCCACCCGGGGTACTGTCCAGTCCTATTGGTAGCGGAGCAACACCAGAGATGAAACTAAGACTCTGACAAATATACTTCTTGTGCACTAATATACCCCTCAACACTAATCGAAACAACTGTGTTTCCTTGGCTTGGAATGTGTGTCAATCGACCAAGATCTTGGCAGATTCTATATCTTACAATCAAGCTAGTATGGAAACCAAGAGGAGCTGAGAACTGAACAATAATTCTGGAGGTGTTAGACTTTCCTTTCACGAACCAGGTCCATTCAGAGAGTTGGAGTTCTACTAGTGTGTAGCCAAATGTTGTAGCGGGTACAACCACCCTCAAAAAATTTTCCTTAGCTTCATTTTGGAGTCTCCCTACCAACTTATCACAACAACTTGTCTTGCTTCATCAAGTTCACAAGCTTTATTGTTTTGCTTGCATAAAGGAAACTTGTCGATCACAACTTGATGTGTTCCCCTCATAGGTTGATCACCCAGACTTGGTCCAACTACAGGCTGAGCATCTTCCCCAATAAATTGCACAATTTTGGAGGGAAACCAGCCTTCCCTCCAGGAATTGCGCAATCCCAACTGGCAGCCTTCTGGGCTCCATAATTGCACAATTATGGCAGTCAACACTCACAGTGAAAATTGCACAAGTTTCCCCAGCAGGGCTGCTCAGCCCAGAATTTGCACAAATCTGGGCAGTAGTCAGCTGCTCTACCCAGAAATTGTGCAAATCTCCTGTGAAGCCAACCCAGTTTCCAGCTAGAAATGCACATTTTCTCCCAGCAATCGAGCAGTCTCTTGCATGTGTAGTTGATTTGACTGGTTCCCTCCGGGACTGAGAAAAACTGACTTGCATGCATGGGCTAATTCTCCTAAGGCAACATGCAAGGCATCCCTTGTTTCAATAGATCTATTTTTGGTAGTCAGAGGTTACATGCAAGGATCATTTCAGAAACCTCCCTCCAAGTGTCCCTTTCCCTAGATCTATGGCATGCATGTCACAACCTCAATGTTGTAAAAAATAATCAATTGGACACTGCAAAGCTCATTCCTCACATCAGCCTTGCAACTCTCACATCCCACATCACATCTAGGAGCATTTGGCACATTCAGCTCAACTGTTTTGGGGTAAGCCCACTTTCCATGCCTTGTGTTGCATTTCTGTCACTTTTTTGTGTTTTTGCTTATGTGAGTACTATTTACTTGGTTTGTTTGAACGCTTGTTGTCATTTTGATACATACTAGCTTGTACTAGCACTGTTTTTGTTTTTGTTGTTATCTCACTATTGTCGCAAACATGAAACTGTTTTGCACAAACGGTAGATGATTTGGCGACTCGCTTCACCCACATACATGTTGATCTATTTATTGAATCTTTCATTCAATGTTTACATGCATGATCAATCAGTTTTTCTTTCACTTAGTGTGGCCATGCATTCACTTTCACATTTTCTTTTAGTTTCCCATTGGTGAGTCTGGGCAGCCTTGGCCCAGACTCTACCTCACTAAGAGCCTCACCAAGACAACATTGCACAATCCTAAGAGGGAAGGCTCTATCTTCCTCTTAGGAAATGCACATTTCTACCCAGTGACTATCCTCCAGGATTGTTTTGTGCATTTGTAAGGGACAGTTAGTGCTGGCCTAGAAAATTGTGCAATGTAGTAATTGAGGCTGCAACCATTGCCAGTTGAGATTGTACATTGCACAATTCCAATAGTCAACAGCTAGACTGGACTATGCATTGCGTAGTTCCAGTAGTCATTCATTCTCCTAGCAGCCCAGACTTTTCCTTGTGCAGTCTTAGCGGCGAGTCTCCTGACCTCCCGGCCAAAATTGCGCAACCTTCATGATCAGTCACACAAGTATGTTGCAAGTCGGTTCTCAAGATCATTTTGATTTTTGGCTGAAATATTTCTTGCCATGAGTGTTGCCATGTCTCTAGGTATTTCAGGTGTTCATCTACCTCACACTAGTCTAGGTACAATGGTTTCCAAGAGAGCAGAGTCGAAGACACCGTTCATAGCACACTTGGAGATGCAGTCGATCAAATGTCTATGAGCTTGCCTACTCATGAAGATATCAAGTTGTTCATAGACAAGGCCATCAAGATGTGACAAGAACAACATCATAGCGAGTAAAATCATGAACAGCTATTGAAGGCAGCATACGAAATGCAACGTATGCAATGAATGCAAGAGGAAGGTTGTTGAGAACACATAGGTGGAATAAGGTTTCAATCTCAAGTAGATCCACTGATGATGAAAGAAAATTTGGAGACTCAGGCTATGAGGTGACAAAAGACATGAAGATTGTGCAAATACAGAGAATGGAATAACAACAACTCAAGAAAGAACATGAAGCTGCACAGACAGAGGAATGAGTTGCAACAGGAATAAGTACCTTAGTGGGCTCAACATGCACTCACGGATGAAACATCACCCGTATAAGTTATATATCTATCCTAGAATCTGGAATGGATTAGAAATGGTGAGAAGTGGTGTTGATCGCATGCAAGGGATTTAGCAGCATGCATGTCATTATGTGCACACGTGCGATCCAACCCATTCAACACACTCACCAAGGTGAAGATAAGAATCAAGTCCAATTGGAGATGAACATGTACTTCAACAAGTTGATGCGCATGACCACCAACACACACTTGAGGATCAACCCGGACACTATGCATTAGAGTGTTTCTGGTTCAGCCACACATAAGAAGACCATGCGCATGTTAGCAAAAGAGTTGGATGAAGGGACCGAACCAATGCACCAGTTGCAACGGAGGCAAGAGTTTTTTTCGACAAGATGTCACCATGGGGTGTATGCACACCATCACTGATGACCAAGCTTGGCATCAGCTCACCACCTTCGCCATCATAAGCATGTCAAAGAGTTGGTCTCATCACAATGAACTGAGCGTTAGTGATGTCTTGCATGGCTTGCTCAAGCCATATTGTCACACAAGTACATGTGCATTGTAATGTAACGTCATGCCAAGTGGAAGTTAAAGTGTCAATAGTTGGATGTAACAATCATAAACTAGATGAAGAGTCATGAGGTTAAAGGAACTGTCACAAAGGGGATTGTGAAGGGTCACCCCACCCTTTGCTATAAATAGATCCTCATAACTCATTGTAAAGGATTTTGGTCAGTCAAGATTCTGGTAAGACTACCTTGGAGAGAGCTTGGATAGTATTGTAATGCAGCTTAGCTTCTCCACTGCATAAGCTAGTTCATCTCTTTAGAGGAGTACACAGATGTGGCTCTAAGATTCCATATTAGGGCTAGCAAGTGTACATGGATGTATTGTATGACTCAAACTTACAATTCTTTATATAATAAGAGCCAACACGTTTCATGCATATGTTGTATTGTATTCCAGTTGTCTTGTTTACTCTAAATGGCATATGTATTTGCTTTCTTACGCATGCATTTATGGAAAGTTCCATATGAGTATGTATGAATCATTCTAAAATGTGTTGATTAGTTTAACCATCACTTTGGATTTCCAGCTGACTTACTTTCCAACTTGTGATGTATCTTCGCTCGTGTGTTCGCTTCCCATCCGAGTACTTCTACAGGTTGCCAAGGGGTGCACTCATCTCAACCTACTTGTGTTAGAACCTCTCATGCACCTTCCTTGACTCATTGCAATGGTCACACCCTTGCTACCAATAGAGTTATCTTACTTTCCTCTGTGCGAAATTCTGGTCAAAGCATTGTTATACGACCCACTGCTGGGACTCCTACACCAAACGGTTTGAGGTATAACTGGGACTTCTTACTAGGGAGATCCCTTGACATGTTGGCAAGTCTAACACCATCAACATGTATATATGTAATCTCCACACATGTATGAAGACGATATTAACGATATTTTTACCAGTGTGACTAGTCCACATGCATGTAGGGATAAACAATATCGAATTTAATGATTTTATGGATGTGATCATAAGGATAACCATTATCCCAACCGAATTCTTTTGTGGCCAACTCACCCAGCATTCAAACGTCTTCAGATTAGTAGATAAGGCCAGGAGAAAAGCTGGTTTTGTAGCTCAAAGAGGAAAAAGTATTCTATAAATATTTTCTCCAATAATTAATTTGGGAAGGTGTTATTATGTTTTAAAACTACCAATCACATACATATTTCCTAAAAATTCCATACCCGCGTGTGACACTCGAGAAGGACAGTCTTGGCATCTAAGTCATAACCAAACACAACTGAAACCCAACTCCAAATCTTCACATAAAGTCACACGGGAAGAGCTCATAAACAATGTTCATTTGGACAACCTTACACAGATCCAGAGAATCATAGTGGTTTGTCTTTTTAACTATTCATGTATTCATCTGGCTACCATCTAGTTGTAATCTCTATGGATACAATAACATAATACTACAGATTGTCAAACACGAATCTCCAACCCTTAACTATAAGGTATACCTTCGTAAGAATCTTTTATACGAGAATCTTAATCATTTGGGATTAACATACTAATAAGCGACACGTCATCCAAATCCACACTATAGACTTGACAAGAGTGCATAGGGAAGTCAAACATTTATTCATACATTCAAGAATCAACATCATCATTTCAGGATGACATCTCTCTCCCTTACGAGACCAATTGCAGCATAAAAATTCTGACAAAGCTGAGCTGATCCTTTGCCTACACATACTCCCAACATTACCTAAATGACTAATCTCTTATCTTGGAAATCAAATATCAAAACCTATGGCCTACTATATTCACATTATCTATATATGTATCTATATCTATATCTATATATATATATATATATATATATAATATATATTATATATATATATATATATATAATATATATATATATAATATATTATATATATATAGATATATATATCCCATTTCCTAAATATCTTAAAATTCTTGAAACAACAATTACTGGACCTATCAAGAAATTGCCATCCACGAAAAAGTCCCACTCTCCATGACTTGGTTGACAAAGAGCCCGATAGCATGCCCTTGATTCCACAAAACTAGCGATGGAGGTCATACTCCATCATTGTCTCTAATCACTTCCATGACATTACCATAATATTAATGCATACTGATATAAATATTCAATGTTTCCCATTGAAATTCAATGTCTATGTCAACTAATTTATTTTAGTTTCAACATACTAAATATCTTAAAACGAAAATTAAGTCAATTAAGGATAGGAATGCCCACAATCCAGAAATTGCGTAGACTATCATAGGAATATCTATGTTAATTAATTGATAGAGATGCCTGATGGAGATCGTACACCCCCATGCCTCTTGTTTCCTTTGTCATTTAGGCATGTTGCTTCAATTCAATGATATATCATCGTTTCTCACATTATTCATTCTTAGCTTAGTCGAAGAATTGTATGCTGCAACATCATCAAAATTGTATTCGTAGAATCGTTAACATGGTGGCCTCTAAATTCAATATGATCTTCTTGATCATCCTCTCACTTCAAATCTCTACTACACTATTATTGTGTAATGGAATGTCTATGACCCTTCATGCAAGAAGGTATTTGAGATGAGGGATTAGAGTGGAGGAGCCTTTGTATTATAACGCCTATGGGCACTCCTCTGTAGGATTTACTAGTGGTCATGGACATGGGAAGTAGGTGTGGCATGGTTAGCTTACACCCCAAATTATAAATGCACACAATCGTTCTCTCGATACACCACCATTTTTATTCCTAAGAAGTCATCGTCTGCCCTGCATGTACTATCAGCGCACAATAATTGCTTCGCACTATTTCTGGTAAATCTAACATTATGTGCGTTTGGATTATGTAGCTTAAAGCCAAATGGAGGATATTCCTGGTATCTATTGGCAATGTGAAGGATATGGATTTATCAACACATAACATTACCATCGCATGTGCAAAATTACAAATCACTCTTGTGGTTTACACAACGTGCCCAATTTCTATCACTGATAGAAATTCATTATTGACTAATATGAATTTCACTAGATATTCCAATAAATATTTTGACTCCTCTTCTTACAATCGAGGTGTTTTACATCATTATTAACAAACCTAAACAACTAGATAGAAATCCAAGCTAGCACTAAATTATTGGCAATTATAAGAACAAAATTATCATCAGAATATATAACTATTGCTAGGAAAAAACTCATTATAGGAATGTAAACTGATTCTACCCTTCTTGCTTCAATATCTAATGATCTGATGGACTATTTGTTTTTTTTAATTGATCCCTTTAAGAAAATGGGAAACACAACCAGTGACATGCTTGAAATCAATATAAGAGATTTCACACCTCATTAAAATATCAATCTTTAGCTCTTCCATAATCCATAATTTCAATAAGATTAGTTCAAAATTACCTTGGATTGCAAGTAATCAATATAATATTCACATGAAGTTGCTTCAAAGTCCTCCTCCAAATTATTTTAATATTTAAAATCAACCTTTATGTATTCTAGAATATTTTTCTTATAGCAATTTATAACCAAACCCTTCTTTGAAACCTCTTAATTGTGTAGGAACTAGTTTAAGATCTACAACTGATTCATATCTTTACAGATGTGGGTTGACCGTTAGGCCACGATATTTGAACTTAGGGCTCTGATACCATTTGTTACATACCTCCTTGACCCAATATTAACATAAGCCACATAGTTCCTTGACACAATATTAATAACCACCTAAATATGCTCCCATCACTAAATGTACACTTCGATTTAATTTATATTCAGTAGTGGTCACATGCATAAGTATTCAATCATTCTCATAAGTAAAGATAACACATGCAACTATACACTTATGTTGAGAGATTCAACAACATAAAGAGTAAGGATAAAACATACAATACACCCCATATAGTTGAATCCAACCAAAGTACCTAAAAGAATGTCACTTGGAAAACTGAGCACCGTCACCCAACCTAGAACTGACTTCCTCCAGTTCATCCTCGAGCCGAGAGTTCTTGCCATGGATCAAATACCCCTTGTTGATCTCTTCAATGGGTATTTAATACCCTATTTCATGATATGGTTTCCTTTAGCGGTGTCCCACTTTTAGGTGGATATTTTTATCCATTTTCCTAGGCTTTTCCCAAAAAAGCTTGCCTTTCTCTCCCACGAGGCTTTTCCCATGAAATATTTCCTTTCTCTCCTGTAAGGATTTTATGTTTATCTTTCTTTCCTTTCTCTCCCATGAGGCTTTTCCCATAAAATATTTCCTCTTTCTCCTGCAAGGATTTTATGTTTTTCTTAAACTTAGCATCTTTCTCCAGCTAAGTAGCTTAATGGATATTTATCTCCAAATCCATTAATATTATCTAAAATTGGATCTAGAAGTATTATCATGAAAGAATTATCCATTCAAATTCACCAATGAGATTTCATTTGGAAATAATCTCATCTCTTGGTGTCTCATTTTCCAAGTGATTAAATTACCTTCATTTATTTAATAATAAATTATTTACTTTCATTTTTACACCTTAGACCTAGATTTTCTTAGCTTAGGTTAACAGAGCGTTACATACAATAGAGGGGTGTTACACATGTTGTTCTAAGTTATGATTTCCATTCCGTATATTAGTAGAATAGAATTGTGTCTCTTGTTTTCTAGTTTGAAATCTTGAGTAACTGAAAATTCTATCAAATTTCTATATAGTAGATTCACTCAAATAGGAGAGATGGATTCACCAAGATGAGAGAATCATTTTAAATCTAATTCATATTTTCTTGAGGTGTTTGTGATGTTGCATTCAAATGTGGAAGAGGTATATAAAGAAATAGAGCATTAGAAAGGAGAAGGCACTAGCTAAGTAAAGAATGAGGGTGATCAACATCCTGTTCCTATGTATTGTTCTCCTTCAAGACCTTTGACTCCTCCTCATTCTTCAACTCCCTTTTCTCCAACTTCGACACCATTTCCTTATAAGAAGGTTGCTTCATAGTAGCCATTGTTGAAGTTGGATGTTATGTTTTACTTACCACTATATAATGGAAAAATTAATGTAGAATGATTAGATAATCAAATTTGTCATATAGAAGTTTATTTTGCTATTCAGTAGTTTGTTGAAGATGAGCTAAAGATACAGTTGGCCTGATCTATTTGTCTTGAAGGTGCATTGTTGGTTTGGTGGGAAAGTAAAATTTAAGAAGGTAGCAAAAATAGTGGTAAGATCCTTTCTTCATGGTTGGAAGTCACTAATGCATTAAAGAAGCAGTTTTATCTGTTAGCTTATACTCAAAAAGAAATTATGGAATGAAAAATTTTGAGACAAGGAAGAGGGTAAAGTGTGAAAATTTTTACTGAAGAATTCAGGAAGAAAGCATTAGCTTTGAATATTCCATTATATTCACCAAGTATGCTTTAGAAATATGTTGGTGCAATACATAGTTATCTTAGCCATACTCTTCTTTTATTTAATCCCAATAATTTTGATGAAGTATGTGTTCAAGCTACTTAACTTGAATCTAGGGGAAAGCAATGTGCAAAATGATGTTGCAAAGAAGAAACCATCCATGTTTTTTGAAATAAAATGTATAGGAAAGAGGATAAGAAAGAAAGCTACAACAATGAATAATGAAGAGGCAAAGCTATCATTGTAAGAAGGAAGGGCATGGCGATGCTCGTTGTTGGAAGTTGGATCTTGAGAGAAGGCCTAAGAGGTGTGGAGGTAAAGGGAAGTAAAAAATTGTTGTGACATACCAATAGGATTTGGGATCTGATTCAAGAGATAAAACTTAGGTTAAAATTATTGGAGTGCAGGGTAAAACATATGTTCATGCTACTTCTAGTTCTTTTATTTCATCTCCTAGGATTGAAATTAGCAAAAGAAGCGAGTGTTTTCATGTAAGGGTGATTGTTAAGCATATGAAAGTAGGTACTATTTTTTATACTGGTTCCCAAGTTAATTTGATATCTGGGGAAATTGTTAAGAAGTTGGGATTAGAAACAACACCTCACAAGAAATCCTATCCTCTCGGTTGGGTTTGTGATAATGTGAAGCTGCAATTGACAAAGTAGTGCAAACTTAGATTTGTTATAACTTTGAAATTTATTGATGAGGTTTAGTTACATGTGGTTCCTCTTGATATTTATGGAATTTCTTTGGGGGGCCATTATTTGTATGACAGGAAATCCATATTCTTCAGACAAGAGAACAAATATCACCTCACCAAATATGGGGTCGATTATATTATAAGAGCTTGTAGTATGAAGACGAGTTTATCCCTTATTATTGTAGCGAAAATGAAGTGACTCATTAATGCTAGCAAGAATTTTGTATTTCCGGTTCTAAAAGTAAAGGATATTGGGCAATCTGATGCTTTTAAGGGTTATGGACCATCTCATAACAATGAATTGGTTAAAATTATTTCTAACTATGATGATATTTTTTAGCAGCCTGAAGGATTACCTACTAAGAGGGAGATACAACATGAACTTTAGCTATAGGAAGATGCCCCTCTACCTAATATTGGAATATAAAGGATGTCTACGGTTGAAAGTGTAGAGATTAGGAAGAAAGTTCAAGATTTGCTTGAGAAGGGAGTCATCAAACCTAGTTCCTCTCCATGTGGATCACCTACTGTGATGGTACTAACGAAGGATGGTACATGGAGAATGCATGTTTATTTTCATGAGTTAGATGATATCATAGTAAGGAATAGATACACTCTTCATCATATCAATGATTGTTTTTAGATTAGTTGAAAGATGAAACTTACTTTACTAAGATAGACATGTGAAGTGGTTATCATCAGACTCAAGTTGCAAAATGTGATGTTAGGAAAACATTTTTCAAAATAGAGCAGGGTTTTTTTCGAATGGATAGTGATGCTTTTTGGAATTTGTAACACTCTGAGAACTTTTATGCATGTAATGAATGACTTTTTTTGGCAATTCATTAATGACTTTCTGATTGTCTCTCTAGATGATATTTTGGTACTTAGAAAAACTTGGGATGAGCATGTCAAGCATGTCAGCCAAGTATTCAATACTTTGAAAAGGAGAAGTTATATATGAAATTGTTGAAGTATGAATTTGGTAATACAAATCATAAAATTTGGATTCAAGGTTTCTCATGTTCAAACCCATTTTCATTGATGACGTATTGGTCAAACTCTTGTTATGAATGGAGTTCAGAGGTTAGCTCCCAAAATGGATTCAAGGCCGATGGGTTTTGGTTAATTTAAATTGGGTTAAATTGTAAAAGATAACATAAATTGAACACATATATAATGTGAGTCAAAACATGTTGAACGTCAAAGCCAAGAGATTGGTGAGGAATATCAGTTGAGTGTAGGGTTTTTCATTTTCGAGGTTTTGTTGAACAGAAAGCAAGGAATTGGGTAGAACAGCGCCAGGATAATCAATTTTTTCTGTTGAGAGCCAGGGGATAATTAGTTACATGAGTGGGATATCTATGATTGAATAGGTAAGGAATATCGGTGCATTCCACAATGAAGGAATATTTTCTTCTTGGTTTTGAGGATAGCCAGGTTTTTACTACTTAGAAAAAAATAAATGAATCTGATGGATCCACAAGTAATGAAAATTTTCCAAACCCTTAAATGGAATTATAATTTATTCAGAGAAATAAGAAACCATAAACCCTTTATAAATTGTAATATGCACACAAACCTTAAATATATCCATGAAATTATATTACACTTTATATATGTGTGAGAAGATAAATTTGAAAGGATCCCCAACCATAAATAAAAAACAAAACTCACCTGTCGTTTTGAAAATCCAAATAATCTAAACTTTCCTGAGCATCTAGAGTTGTGATTATGCTTGCACTCCAAGACAAAAGTGTTGATTTCAAACAAAAGTGTTGATTTCAAAATTTTGGAATGAGCCCATGGCACACAACATACTACGCATATTGGAAATTCCAAACACATCACAAAAAATCCATGGCATCGGGCCTCTAAGGCATTGAATTTGATGGTATCAATGGAGGGTAATAAGCACTTATTAGGTGCATCACTCCTCCTTATGATGGTTCACCATGTGCTTGCAAAAGATTACGTCATCGATAGTGATCTGGGATGGAACATCGACGTTAACTTTGTTTTGCGAAGTAAAAACTTGTTTGAATGACTCTTCATCACACATGTTATTATTTGGAAATTCCCATCTTATAAAAATTAAAAATAAGCCAAAACATTATCACACATCTTATAGACTTTTCTTAGAGTTAGTGTGTGGTAATATCTTTAATTGAACAATGGATGAATACTATTACAAAAGAAAAATAAAAAATCAATGATACCCAAAATGTATATCAATGGCATTGTTAAAAAAGATTCCAAATGAAATTAAATAAATTAAAAAAGAAAAGAAAAAAAACAAGCTTGAAAATGTACTAGGCAAAAGAATATGCATGGAAAAAATGGTAGAGTTTTATACTCGTAGTAATGTAATTATGGATTAAAAGATATTAATAAAATTTTATAACATAATTTTACTTTATATTTGAAATATTAATATAATGATTTAATAGGCTAATTTTAAATATGAAAGGGAAATTACAACAAACTAATGTGATTGACTTTTTAAGGTTAAAAGTACATTTTAATGTTTCTTTTTAGGTTTTTTTAAATGGTTTTGGTTTTTTTTTTTGGTGTACATAAATTGAGAAAGGTGTAAGGTTTCTTTTATTTATGGAAAAAAAATAGGCAACTAGCTAAACAATGAATATACGTTCTTAA
Organism: Pinus taeda; assembly: GCA_000404065.3. Classification (NCBI taxonomy): domain Eukaryota; kingdom Viridiplantae; phylum Streptophyta; class Pinopsida; order Pinales; family Pinaceae; genus Pinus; species Pinus taeda. The sequence continues at coordinate 37,026 of APFE031355985.1, read as the reverse complement.
TTAATATTCCTAGAATACAAAGGTACATGGACTTAGTTGCTATAAGATCAATTCTTTTTTAAATAAGTAATTTAAGAGCTAAGAGTTAATGAATGGCTTAATATTGTAAAAACGATAAGTGGAAGAAGCAAGTAGAGTGCAAGAAATAATTTCTAAAAATCACATGATTGTCTTCATTGCCAAGGGTTGTAATAAGAACATAACACTTTACAATTGCGAACAAAAAAGAACTTAAGGACAATATTCCTCAATTGAATGGGATAGGTACACCCATGATTCAACCAAAAAGCCTCCAACCATCATAGTACAATATGATAGCGCTCAAATCATTCTCTCAAGAAAACAATAAGTAATGAACAAGGAAAAGGAACTAATAAACTAAGATCTAGTACACAATCGCTTGCGAAGAAGCTTGATCTTTCTCCTTCTTTACTTGTACAATATCTAGAAAAAATAAAGACCAAAAAAGAGAAAAAAAAACATTAAGAAAAGAGAAAAAGTAAGAATAGAATGTTCGAAGTATAACACTCCTCATATGATAAAATAGTAATTGCATGTATAACCTCCTTCAAAAGGACAACTTCCTCCAAACATAGTAGTAACCTTTTCTATGACCATCATCCCTACCCATTATAGGGGATACTTTTCTCATTAAGAATAACAAATTCAATTCCCTAAAAAGTAGCTCTAAGTGCAAAATAGGATCTCTATGTTAAATCCTCCAAGGATAGACTTCACCATGCTAAACATTTACTCCAAGGCTAGGCGACATGGGTCTAAGAAGGGAAACTCCCAAATTTTAACCATGCTAAAGACCAAAAATATACTCCAAGGTTAGGGGACATGGGTCTAAGAAGGGAAACTCTCAAATTTCAAGCTTAAAATAAGGAACAAGTAAAATTCAACAATAACATGGCAATTAGCTTAATTTTAGGAAAATAATGCATGAGGTCCGCACCTTGCCTTCACGGCAGGTGCGTACCCCCGACTTTTTGCCGATTGCAAAAAAGTCGGGGTACGCGGGTCCCCTGTGGTAAACCTGCGGGCTCCCGCGCGCGGGTTTTGAAACCTAAAGAACTCCTAAAAATAAAAATCAACCCCTAAAAAACAATTTCAAACGGATAGAAATGAAGAGTAGGATGATGTGGATTACCTGGAGGAGACGGCGTTTGATTTCGACAGACGGATTTTCCACAATCTTCACGGAAGTTTCTGGTCAAAAGCCCTTCTTTCTCACCCAAATCTCAAACGGTAAAAATGAATGGTAAAAAGTCCTTTTTATAAGTTTTTTGAGTAAATAAATTGCAAATTTGTTTATGTTTCACTTTGAAAATGTGTTTTTTGCGACATTTTTTACCTATTTTAAACAGGTATGAGTAATGTTTGAGTTTTTGTTCAGGATAACGGATTTTTCAAGCTAAATCGGTCATTTTCAACAAAAAAACATTAGAGTCACCTTTAAGCTCTTTTCTGACTCCTAAAACATGAAAAGATTGCCGAGTTTTTCTTTTTAAGCTCGTTAAAACGGAACTAAAAAGACGGTCCTCTTACAACCCTTTTCTGATCGTAAAAACACGAAAAGATTGCCGGGTTTTTGTCATTTTAAATTCGATATTGGTCATAAAACAACATGTCGTTGATCACTTTTTTACTTTTTCAGATCAGAGGCACTAATTACGAAAAGTATTCCTT
>APFE031355985.1:20493-30611 GCA_000404065.3 Pinus taeda | reverse complement strand
TTTTATTTCTATATTATTCTATTCATCTCTCTACTCCAACTTGTCCTTCTTGTAGCTCGAATCCCCATATATGTGATTTACTTCATTTTTTTTTTTTGCTATTTGTGCGTGCGGTGAAAATAATATCATGGGCTCCATGTTTTATGTCCTCCATAACTCATACAAATTATATGGAAAGTGCAAAAAAATATAAACCCTTCATGTCTTCACTTCCCTACTGCATGTGGGATATCTATTTCACCATTTAAATCAAAGGCTAGGATCAATTCACGAATTTGATCAAGGGCTGAGCATCAACTTCCCATGGCTATATTTTGAGTTCTAGAGCACCAAATTAAGCATGGATAACTTGTTGGAAAGATAAAATTATCGAGAGAAATTTGAGAAGAGTAAATGTTTTCAAATTACTAAGAACAATGCCTTTAAAATTTGAAAGAAACCAATGAACATTTTGTCTTTTATTCTTCTTGTTTGATTAGTTTTATTATTATTTTTTTCTTTTGGTTTGATTAATGCATAGGTGTTGATTTAAAATGATATGGGAGTAATTTTAATGGGAAATGGAAAGGAATCAAATCCCAAAAATTCAAGAGGAGGATCAACAATACAAAGATGTAGTGAAAGGAGATATAATTTTTTTGTTATCAATTAGCAGAGAGATAAGAGTAAAGAAAGAATCTAGGTTATGACCATGTTGAGTGCTACACATATTGAAGATTTTTAGAAAATTCCCTATCAACTTTCCTAAAATCTATGCTTGTTGGTCAAAATAAATGAGCTCGAGATGAAACCCTCAAGAACTAGGACTGATTTGATTCCATTAGATGAAAAATAATCGATTCAGACGGCTTCATCAATAACCTCAACTACATAGATGGATTTCACTTTGCTTTATCTTTCATTTTTTTTAAGAAAACAATTTTAAAATTTTGAGTACTATTTCAAAAGACTTTACCTATATATATGACTCTCCTAGAGTAGAGAAATGCCATTGGTCAATCAACCAGAGGGTCATCAGAGGATCTTCCTCTTAGTTGATTTTGATCATTCTTAATATTTGAAGGAATTTTTATGGCAACCTCATTCTTTTGCAATGGATCCATGCATATAATATATTGTCATATGCATCCATGTCTTCCATTGAATGTAAGATTGAGTTTAACGAATTATTTCTTCATATGAATGTTAGTATATTTGTTTCGATTTTGCAATTGAAATGAGTATTTGTGATTAACGATTTATTTGAGTTTTGGATTATTTATGAGTACTTAAATCAATTATTATACCTAATATTCACATTTCAAAAATGAATTTCCTATCAAAGCATATGCCAGTTTGATGAATTTGTATTCAAAAGAAACTAATAATTCTTATGAGTGATTTTGATCACTTTTGAAAGACCTAGAATCTTTTCATAGAGTCCATTTCGTGCAATGAAAGTATTTATGAAATATATTATTGTATGCATTAATACTTTTATTTCATTCAAGAAACAAACTCAATGAATGGTTTCCCATTATGAATATCAAAGTATTTATTTTGGTTTTATAATCTACATATGCATTTTTTTCTTCACAATTTATTTAAGTTTCAGATTATTATATGGTTATTTAAATTGAATCGTTATTGAGATAGATTATATGGTTATTTAAATTGACTCTCATTATTGGGGCAACTTAATTCATTTATTTCATGTTAAATTAAAATTGCATATAAAAATATTTAAAAAATCACAAAACATATATTCCCACTTAGCTCTCTCTTCCAGAGCATAAATCCCTTAGGTGACTTGGTCGAGCCGACATTTCGGTCACACGGGACTTCCATCTCCAATATCTACAAGTCCATGATGAATTCACAATCCATCAGTTCTTCCCTTCCTTATTGTTAACATCAACAAGCTTTCATTACATCAATAGTCAAAGAAGTCTTAGGTAATTATAGATATTTAGGATAATTAGATTATGTTAGTAATAAATTGTACAATTCTCTGTTAGTTTAATTCGTTTATATTAGTTTAGATAATTAATGTAGGTTGATTTAGGTAGAGGCAATGAAACCTTTATACTTGTGAGTACTACCACACCAAACAAGTAAGGGTCTTATTAAGACCTCGATCAGGTGGTATTTCCCCGTTGCTAGCTAGATGTTTCCTACTTGTCAACAATTGACACTAAGAGGAGGGCATGCTAACAAGATGACTCTATGGAGATTTATATTTCAAGGTTTTTATCTTTAATTATTTATTCCCAAATTGGTATTTGGAGATGTGTTTCTAGATGAGAACCTCATAAGACTCCATTAAAGATAGTTCAACTCTAGTCAAAAATTAAATTTGATGGTGAGGGTGGAACTACTGCATTTGAACATGTATTTCAATTCCTTAAAACTATATCTCTTATAATATGGTTCATGAAGGTGTCATGTGCAGGATATTCACTCTAACTTGTGCAGGTCGATTTAGGAAATGGTGAAAAACATTGTTAGTTGCACTAATTCGCACATGTGAACATTTCGTAAGTAAATTCTTACATGGTTTTTAAGACTGCGATTATGATGAATTGTGTTTGGAACTAGAAAATTTATGCAAATTTTAAGGTGAGTCTGGAGAAGATTTTTTAATTATATTTAAATTGATTTCCTTTGAATTTCATCTTGATGATAAAGCTTCTAATGTAGACTTAATGGAATGGTTTCTTTATCTTTCATCTCTTCCTTTTATACAATTACAAGATAGTAATAATTAATGTATAGATCATGCTTTTCAGAATATACAAGCCACAATAGATACTGGGGATGATTCTTTAGAGTTTACCAATAATATTGAAAATGTTATTCAATCACATAGTTTTGATGATTTTGATACTTGATTTCAAGAACGTGAAGGTGTATCCAATCAAATCAATTCTGCTCTTGAAATTATTTTAAATTGTAATGAACTTGTTGTTTGTGATGAAGAGAACAATGAAAAATAAAAATTCGAAACTCAAGTATTAGACTGTAATAGTAATGATCATTTAAATAATAGTGAAACATTTAATTACGTTTATTCTAACAATCATTCTTCATTGTATCCTAACCTATTCATTTATTGTGACCTATATGATAATAACCCTTATCAACTAATAGCTCATTCACACACAAATTTATTTTTAGAAAAAGAGAGAACTATTATGGAGAAGGGAAATTATGAGTTTTCCATTAGCCATGTTAAGGATGATGAAATAATAAATGATAATCTCATGAATAACTTGGGAAAATCACATACATGTATATGTAACTCATCTGATCATATATCTATCTCTAACCTGTTTTGTATTAAGGAAGAGAGAGGAAACATTTTTTATGAACTTCAAGATATTGATGATAGTGAGGAACCTTACCCTATGTTGGTATTTTAAATATTTTAGTGTTGATGATTTAGTGAAAAAAGATACATTATTTAATCCAAACAATTTGTTTCAAGTTCATAAAAAATTAAGACAAGCTAATAAAACATTGCAATTTCAAATAACATCTATACTTCATCATCTTCTTTTCTCTTTTAGAAATAATAGTGTCATCAATTTTAATCATCTTCCACAAGCTCCAATATCTGAAATCACCTCATACAATTCATACAATGTATGTTATCCACCCACAAGTCCTTTTCAATTGTTAACCTACTTCTGACTTAATCCCATGCAGGAAATATATGTTCAATTTTCCACACTAAACCTAGAAGGAGAAGCACATGACTAGCAGTATCATTGAATGGTTAGGTTGGGACATGCAAACATCACTTCTTAACTAGATTTTATGCAAATCTTGATAGATAGATTTGATTGGAAGAATCTAGATAGACACTTTAGAGAGTTGGCACAACTCAAGCAGACCAAATCACATGATGAGTATATCACAAAATTCGAATGGACTGTAGTCAAGGTCAGAGACATAGCTAAAGAAAGACTAATCATGCTCTTCACAGAAGGATTAGCCAAACCTCTATAGGGTTGGGTTAAGGCTTTCAACCCTGCAACTCTATAGGATGCCATCAAGAAGACTTGAGATATCGAAGGTGCAACACCAAAAGTGAACGCTTCACCCATGATTCCAATTATTCCAAAAGACAAGGGCAAGAAGATATCTCTATATAATGAACCCATGAAGGATCGGTTAGATGAAGAGACTCAAAATGAGTTTAGAAGAAAGAATATTTGTTTCACTTGCAAGGAGTCATGGTAGCCTAGTCATCGATGTTTGGGAAAAGGGAAGATTACTACATTGAAGTACTCCCCGATAGTGATAGTGACGGTGACACAATGCAGCCACTAAGCAAGGAGCTTAGGATTATAAAGAAGCACCACCTCCAAAAGCATTGAGGAAGCCACTTCTGATAATTGAAGGATGTATTATTGCCACTCTCTTAGGAGTACTTAAATATCACACATTAAAAATCAAGGGCACTATACAAGGGTAGTGTGTCATAACATTGATAGATTTTAGAGCAACATATAACATTATCGATGCAACTGTAGTGGTAAGGGGAGGCATTTTTGTCGAGGAATTTGAGGGATTCGAAGCGAGGGAAGTTGATGGATATCATATGGCATGTAGCGAGGTAGTTCCACAGTTGAGCATCACTCTTGGTAAGTATATGCTTACTCATGATTTTTATGTGATAGAATTGGAAGATACTAGCATGGTCTTGTGAGTTTACTGGTTGTACTCACTAGGAAGAATTATGATGAACTCCTAAACAATGGAAGCAAGGTAGTTTTGAGAGGCATGACCAATGGCAAACAAGGTAGTTCTGAGAGGCATGACCAATGGTGGTCCTCACATTGTCACAATGCAACAAATGGGGGTTATACATAAACAAAGAGAAGTCACTATGTCATCTTGTAGAACTACATGTCACATCATACAACCTAATGAGGTCAGAAATGCAAAACACAACACATTCTTGAGATATTGGAGAGCCCATATCTTACTAGAGTACTCCAAGAATAAATTTTCTTGCAAAATATTGGATGGAATCATTCATGATGACATGTATAAGGTGGAAGACGAAATCATCTTCTACAAAGATGAGATATATTTTGTCCCCGAACCTATGCTCAAGGAAAAACTTGTTATATTTATACATAACATACCCGATGAAGTCACTTAGAATTTAACTACAACAACAAGGGAAGAAAGGTGCACAAGTCTACAACACAATATTCAACCAACACCAATATTGCATATGTTAACTACAACATCTTTATTAGGCATGATTTTGGACCAAAGGAAGCCTATTACCCATAAATTATATCTTGGTGTGAAGAGTAACAAATATGTAGGGGGGTTGAAGATAGTGGTCATTGTCAATATTTTGAACTGATTTTTCTTGTATATGAACCACTTTGGGAGATGATTAGGTGAAATTTTCAGAGTAATTCTATTGGAGGACATTATTGGAAAATTATGGAGCGATATGGAAGTCTAATGGGCCAATTGACTACTACAAAATAGGGAGAATGGTGAACCCTACACATTGTCAAAAAATATGATGGAGGGATCAAATAGATTGTATAGTGGAAGCATAAATTTAGCAGATTAGAACCTGTGAAGTTTGTTCCTCATGGAAGGTTATAAGTTGAAGCATATAAGGGTCACCATCTTCGAGTAACTAATGAAGACATGGATGCAGATATGGAGTGCAAATTCTAATGGATGAAATAACATCTCGTAGTGATGGTATATTTAGAATGGTAATTGTAAAGTTTGAAGGAAATTTTTCATGTTCAAGGGTTGACGAGAAAAAGTGAAAACACATAGATTTGTCATCGCTTGGGGACAAGCAATGTTAGGAAGGGGGGGTTGTAATGTGCTTTAAGGATTAATTGGCCCGTGTAATGAGTTAGCCTATCAATCCCCATAGGCTATAGTCCTTGATCAAGGGGAAAACACCAAAATACCCAATGTTCGGGCAACTGGCAAAAAAGGCTCAAAGATGGGGCTTAGTGTGAAAATCACTCAATTAATTAAAGAGAAACCCCCCATGGAAATCCATAAATACAAGAGGCTTAGGAGCACTTGAGGTATCATTGGATTGGATCATTTTTTCATTGTTCTTCTTTGAGCTCAAGGCTCTGAGGGTTTAAGACACCTTTTCTCTTTGGATTAGCTTTAGAGGAGGTGATCGCACCCTACCTAGTCATTATCCTTTATATGTTCTATCGGTTTCTTTGTTATGGAAGACAATACCTTTTCTATTGGTTTCTTTGTTCTGGCACAAGGTTTCTTCATATAAGGAACAACAAGGTATCTCAAGACAAATTTGTGAGGCTAGACAATTTCTCCAAAGGCTAATTATCTAGGCATATCGTTGTATTAGTGGCTAGATGTTTGTGGAAACTTATCTAAAGTAGGCCAAAATCCTTGAGGTTGTATAGACGAATTGCTTAGGTCATATTATAATACTAGGAAACAAAATATCCGACTCTGTCTAAGGTCAAAATCCTTGCTATTTTATAGTAGGCCGAGATCCTCTTGAAGTAGCCAATACCTCCTGGAGATTGAAGCACCAAAGTTTCCATTTGAGGCAAGGTTAGAGACCACTCATGGTTGGAATTCATGCTTTCTGAGGCTAAGAAAGACCCATTGAGATCTACTTTATGGTTCTTGTAGCAAATTTAACCAAAAGCCTACTGGTATTTATAGAACCAAGGCATTGAAGAAAGTGTACCAATATTTAATGGCCATTTGTTGCAAGCTATATCGAGGTGAGATTTTTTTGTTTTTAGGAAGGATGTCTCTATATGGTACACCCATGCACTACCATGGGAACAATTTTCGATTGGTTTGACTTCATAGCTCAACAATTGTACAAGTGTGTTGCAAAGGCAAAGAATGTGGCACAAGGCGAGCAACTGGAGTTTTATATGTCATCCTATTTGCTATATGTTATATGTTCTAATACCAATTTTCTCGAGTTAGAACGAAAGTGGAATTATAATAAAGGGACACCTCCAATCCACATATATTGCAAAATACTGTGGGAAACCAGTTATAGGGGAATGCACACAAAGATAATAGAATAGTTCATCTCAATACTATATCAGATGTTATTTGGCACAAAGGCACCCCGCATAATAGACAAGGCTAGTGAATCCATAGCAAATGACACAAACTAGTTTGCATCACCCCAAGGAACATTCATCATAGTATTTGGAGCATATAAAAATCCACACCTCATTCCATAGTTTGTGACATATAAGGTGGTTATGTCAGAGGTTGGATACCAAGTTTGCATAGGGTTGTCTAGATCGTTGCATAAATCGAAGAGTCTCCATGACTCATTTTCCCTCTACAAATAGGATCATACAACCTGAAGAGCTTGAAGGAAGTGGAGGCAAAAATTGTAGAACTAGAGGATCTCAAGTTCGATGAGATGGAATATCACTGGTATGTTCCTAGAGGTATATGTATGCAACATTATGCAAAGTTGAGATACGCATGGCCATACACCTCAGACTCCTGGAAGGACGAGGAGAAAATAAAGAACCATTATAATGCCTCGAGAGCAGTTGGAACATGTGGGGAAGCAATTCCTTCAAACCAAACATATGTTCCAAAAGAGGCAAAGGGAGGAAACCAAGAGGAGATGAACATACAGGACAACGTTGAACTAAAGAGAAAGTAGGAGCAGGAGGTTGTTGAAGAGAGAAGTCAAAAGTTCAAAGTTGATAAAGACACTAAAGAGGCAATTGAAGAGGAGAAGACAAGGAAAGAATGCCAAAAGCTAGAAGAAAGAAACAAGAAGAGTGAAGCAAGAAGGTAGAACAAGAAATGCTCAAACAAGAGTCCATGCAAACAAGAAAAGAAGAACAAAGGGAAAAGAAAGAGGAGGAAGCTCTGAAGAAATAGCAAGAGGAGGCCCTCAAGAATCAAAGGGAGGAAGAAGAACAAAGAAGGTTACAACCTGAGGAAGAGAAGAGAAAGTATCAAGAAGAAGAATTAATGAAGAAGTTGGAAGAAGAAATTGTCACTAAAGAGATAGATGACAAGAAAGAATAAGAAAATAAAACAATAGAAACTAAGCCAATTATAACCGCTTTGAATATTAGGCCTCCAACTCCTTTAACAAGTGGGCATCTTCCTCTCAGTGAAATGGGGATTCTGCCTCCAGGAAAGAGATAATTTTGGACATCTCTAATTTCACATTTAATCAACTTAAGGACAAAATCATTCAAGAAAGGAGGAACTAGATTCCAAATGAGCCAACTTGACCAATCTCTATCAATACAAAAAGAGTTATTATTTCAAACACAAAGACCAATCCAAAGGCAATTTCTTCAACAGGTGAAACCTCTGTAGTAGCCATTGAAAATAACATTGATTATCTTACTCACAAGAATGAATGGTTGAAGAAAAAATTTGCTAATGCACAACAACAAATTGAGAAACTTTTCATTGAAAATCAGAGGGTGTCTTCCACAGGTTCAAGTAGAGAAAGTCTACAATCTAAGATACTTGAAGAACTTAAGCAGTTGGAAGGTATAATAAAGCAAGTCTATGAAGAGATGATGACCTTGCACAAGGTAATGGCACATCTATATGAAATCCAAAATTAGTTGCAGGAAAAGCTAAGGATTGCAAGATTAGCTCACATGGTTATAGATATGATCCAAGAATGGGGCACCAAATACCTAAATGCACTAACAACATTGGCTAGGAAAGGAAGAGTCAAAGCTGAAATGGACAAAATAGAGACAAAAATACATATGCAAGCTTATGATCAAATAAAAAACAACATAGGCAACAATATGACTGCTTATATGAAGTTGCATTCTAGATTGGAAGCTTTGGTTCTAATGTACAGGATACCCTCGATAGGTGCATTCAGAGAAGTGAAGCATAGGGATGCCACCGGACATGAGCTAAAGAAGTTTGTGGACATCATAAGATATGCAACGACCCAATATGACTTGGAAGTAACCAAGGAGACTGTTTTGCAATATGTTGTCGAACTAGTTAAGCTACATAAGAGACTGGCTATGTTGTAGAACAATATACAAATGGGATCTAAATAATATTGTTGAATGATTTGGAGTGTATGCTAAGGTATGAGCCAAAGCTACCCCAAAAGGTTAAAGGAATAACAATAAAGTACAAAGGTTGGTATCAGTGCATCATAAAGGAGCTCCATGTCATAATGCTTGGATTTCAATTTCCCCAACTTTGAACATAAATATGTTTTATTTTGTTTTTATGATTTTTAGCAACAATTTTGTGAAACTGGCTAAATTTTGTAATTAGAAAATAAAAGGAGGGAAAATGAAAAGTCACCAAGAATTCCAAAGGTCACATGGAAGCTCAAGAGTCACATGGAAGGTGAAATCTTACCCCATTTATTATATATAGACCCTCATAGCTCAAGCAAATGGACTTTTAGCCTTGGCTTCTCTTGTTAGCATCTGAGAGGGAGATTGTTCTTTGGAGAAGCAAGTTGTGGCTTCCAAGTTCCACTATTGGAACAAGTGAAATCTCTTTATAATGGTGAATCTTAATACTTCTATATAATCATCAAAAGCTCATTTTGTTGGACATCCTTTTCTCGCATGTATCAAAACTGTTTTTTAGATTGTTCTTATGGTTATGATATGTGCTTGTGTTTGGGTGTATTAAAAGAATGAACTATTTCGTTATCTTTGGTACGAATCTTAATGAAAATGTATGTCCTTATGCTTTCATGATCGTGCTTGGTTGAAACTTATTTTCCAATTAAGTAACGATTATTCCTTTACATGTGTCTTTATTAGAGTAGTACTAATATTGTTCTTATGAAGGCTCATGCTATTTACATTGCTCATGGAAGTAATTTTATGCACATTATATTTCCATATTTCAAAAAGATAATGTACTTGTTTGTCTCAAAAGTGATTGTGGTTTCTCTCATATGTTGTTGATTGTCGTTAAAGGAAAATCATAAACCCAACAAAATGGTAACTGAACCATCATTCTGTTATGAAACCAGCTCAAGAAAAGATAGAAAAGATAGATCAACGCCTTATAATTTAGCCTCTTCGAGGGGGCAACCTCCTTTACATTACATAAATGAACAATTCTTGGATGATGCAAATGACAAAACC
>APFE031355985.1:0-19885 GCA_000404065.3 Pinus taeda | reverse complement strand
AGAGAAAGAACTTTGACTCGGTTGAATTATCCCAGCCTCTAGCATTTCTGCAACCATATGTTCAACTTCACTCTTTTGGACATAGGGATATCTGTACAGCCTGATGTTTGGAGGAACACTTCCTGGAATTAGATGAATAGCATGATCATGATCACGCACAGGTTGGAGACCTTTGGGAGTCTCAAATACCTTGGAATGATTGTCTAGGACGTTTTGGAGATCTGGAGAAATAGATGATTCCGATGTGGAAACATCTAGAAAACATAATTGTGCAATTACACCTCTTTGTTCCATTTTTAGAAGCTTTGTCATACCATTAGAGCTGATTATCTTTCGTGGTTTCCTTGTAATACCCCTTAATTCAACTTCCTTTCCTTCTGTGGAAAGCTTGATGAAAATTTCTTGAAAATTAAAAGCTATTGTACCCAAGGATTGTAGCCATTAGACTCCTAGTACAACATCAACACCTCCCATTGGAATGGAAAGCATTGGGCTAGTCAATACATATTCTCCCATGGATAGCTTGATATTATGGCACTTTCCAGAGCAATTTATTGTTCCTCCATTTGCAATCATAACTTGACACTCTGGTGCTGGATATAGGAAGCAATTCAATTCTTTTGCTACCTTACAATGAATAAAATTGTGGGTACTTCCTGAATCAATCAACACTACTACCTTTTTCTTCTTGATTTGTCCTTCTATCTTGATGGTTTGAGGAGTGGTAATTCCCGCCAATGCATTACAAGATAAGGTTAGATTCATTTCGTCTTTATCTAGGCTTTGTTCCTGGAGTATATCTTATTCTTTTGACCTTTCTTGCTCCTTTTCTTCTTCCTCTTCGCAATCTATGTAGAATAATTTCTTCTCAACACACTTATGACCTTTAGTGTATTTTCTATCACAACTGTAACAAAGCCCTTTTGCTCTTTTTTCTTCCAATTGTTGTGGTGTCAACCTTATAGGTTGTGGAAGACTAGGGACAACACTTCCATCTTTATAGTTGTGAGTGGTATGCTTCTTGGTTGCCATAATTTTGCTTTCCATTTTTCTTGCTAACCTGAATGCCTTCTCTAATGAATCAGGTTCCCAAAGGCGAACATCATGTTGGATATTATCCTTTAAAGACCATATGAACACATCAATCCTATGCTCCTCTGGAATATCTTTTACCCTTATGTTCAATTTTTGGAACTCCTCAATGTGCTCCATTATTGAACCCTTTTGTTTGAGACTTATCAATTGGCTAAAAAAAGTGTTGCTTTTTGTATCCTCATAATGTGCCATCAATTCTTCCGTAAAAATTGCCCAAGTGATAAATTGTTTACGAGAGCAAAGCCATTGATACCATACAAACTGATTTGGTTCCAAATATAAAGTTGCCATACGTACCTTTTGTGTGTTTTGCACATTATTGAGATCTAAAAATTGCTCCATCTGTAATATCCATGTTGCGGGATCCTTGCCATCAAACTTACTCATATCGATTTTTGGAATATGATGGGTCTTCGATCCCACATTAGAGTCTATGGAATCATGATTAATGTTTCTTTTGTTTTCATCATGAGTTTCCTTTACTACCCTTTCACCCTTAGTGACCATTTCTTGTAGCAGCTTATTCATATTTATCTTCAATTCGTCCATGCCTGTCTTCAAATCTGTCTTCCAATCGCCCATGTCTGTCTTCAAATCTTCCAATCATCCATGTCTGTCTTCAAATCTGTCTTCCAATCGTCCATCTTAGCTTCCATGCCATTCATCTTAGCTTCCACGCCCTTTAGCTTAGATTCCATGCCATTTATCTTAGCTTCTGTTAGCTTTTGTGAGGCTGACATTTTTTGCACTTGGTCTTGTAATTTTGATATATCATGTAGCATTTCTTCCTCTTCTTCATGAGACATGCTAGAGCTTTCAGGTTCCTTACTAGGTGTTTGCATTTTCTTTCCTCGGGGCATCAGTTACCGATAATAATGCTCTACTATGCCTTTTGAATTCCTTCAAATAAATTTTCAAACCCAGCTTAAGCAAAAATTTAAGAAAATCTACACACCTTTTTTCACTTTGTAGGAGCTCGATATTGCCTCTGATGTATCTCTGTACTTTGCGATCATGTAGTTCTGAATTTGTGACCTGTAGTAGCCCTCTGTTTCCTCTTTCCAATGCCACAAGTCTGACCCAAATTGGATTCTCCAAGGAAGAGTTATGTGAAATATACCACAGTGACTTGATTATATACTAGTTCGATAGAGCGAACTTGTACGACGTGCCACGAGTCACTATTTCAACCTTTGGATCTGGAAAATGCACACAAGAAACTAAATTCCGTCCTATTTTTGTACCTTCTTACGAAATTTCAATCCAATCCTCAGAGAGAAAGTTATGACGATTTTCCCCAGGTCACCTGTTTTAAATGTAATTGAGGAGTCTCTAAAAAGACCAACTTCCTCAGATCATATCTCCGCAAATATCACGCCAAAAGCTTTGAAATTCAGACCCAAGGTTCAGCGCGATGTCTTCTCAAATGGTTTTTTTTTGCGACTTCTGAAACATCACAGAAAAAAAACGTTATAGCAAAAATTCCACGATGACCTGTTTGGAGCAGCGAAACCCTAGAATCCAAAGCTCTCATACCAAATGTTATGAAACCAGCTCAAGAAAAGATAGAAAAGATAGATCAACGCCTTATAATTCAGCCTCTTCGAGGGGAACCTCCTTTACATTACATAAATGAACAATTCTTGGATGATACAAATGACAAACCTCCTTTCTATATATAGGAGTCTAAGGAGTCACAATATAACCCAGCCGACCTAACAATAATAATATAAAGCCACAAAAATAGCAATAAAGGGATTCTATGGGGCACAGTAATAACAATATGGGGGCAATAGGGGCACAACAATATAAATAAGGGGTACAACTACCATAGTAATGGGGTAATCACTAGTATTATAGGGACCCAACACATTCCAAATGGGACTCCCACTCCAAACAATCTAGAATCTAACTGAGACTTTATGCCCGGGAGATCCCCTAGTGTTGGTGGAATTTCTAGCATCGTCAACAGTACCATTTTTAAATCCAAGTAGCAAGAAAATGCATAGCTACTTTGAATTGGAATCGTTTTTCCTCCATGATCACCAAAAGAATTCAGCACAACCATAGCTTTAGATCCTTTTTTTTTATCATGTAAGAGTAGGACCTTCTATTAAACTTAGCCAAATATACATAATTTACAAGGAGCCACACCCACTCTGCGAGCGTTCAACAGTTAGCCAGGTAGGCCTAACCAAACTAATCACCCAAAAGCCTAAATTGAAAATCCGGGGAGAACCACCAAATAGAGCACAATGACATTTAGCAATGTTGTCGTGCAGCAAATGAGCCTAGAAAACCATGAAGGGCAAGCCCATAACTTTCCATGGGTGCACAAGGGGTCCCACCACAAGCTAACCTGAAAAATGACAAATGGACCCGACAAAAGTTAAAGCATAATACTCTAAACAGAATTCAAGTCCAACCAAAATGCACAAACAATCATCACCGTTGATCCACAAATGAAGATCCAATAGTCATCGTGGATATCAAGAGGACGAGAAGCACGTGAGTTAACCACCCGATGGGGGCAGTTTTCTCTCACCTCGCTTCACCATGCGTCGCTCAAAGAGTGTAATCGAAGCCAAACACAGAAAAATTGGAAACCATTTAGACCCCGCCCAATATACCACTTGCGGTTTTGGACCAGTTGACTCGTGGAAAAACCAAACACGTCCTTTTGCCACGTGTTGTCCCTTAATTATGTCCAGTGGGTAGTACTTGAGCCAATCCCATTCACCTGGATTCTCTTTCAACCACCACCTAAGCCAAATGACGAGGGCTACCCCATCCTGTGGAGTTGTCTGAGTCAAACCTTTCATCATTCAAACAAAGGGAATTTGGACTTTGGAAAAACTGAAACAAGGCAGGTTAGATTGTGTGGAGTTCTCCAACATCCCGATGGTCTTCACAGTCCCTTTTATCCAACCTGTTAGTCCATTGTTCCATATCTTGGGTAGCCTGATAGAGACATTCCTCCCGCAATTTACCTGGGGGAAGCGAATCCTAGGCATACCTAGAATCTCTATCCCTAATTGTGACTCCTTCATTTGCCAAACGATCCGCTAACATCTTAGCGTTCCTTTTCACATGAGAAAATATGATAGTTTTAAGGGTTCGTGGGTGAGAATAGATGCGGTAAAAAACCTACAAGAGTTTCCAATGCTTTGAAACTTTATCTAGAGAGGTTCCATTACTAATTTTCTTAGTAGCTCTAATAATTAATTATGAATCCACTTCAATTATAACATTGTGTAAACTTGAATTCAGCAAGATTTCCAAGCATTGCTCTAATGCCATGAGCTCAGGCATTTTGTTTGTGGCCTTCCCCAAGTGGCCATGGAATATTATCTATGGTTGTCCCTGATCATCTCTTATGGCACCATAAAAGCCCGCTAACCCTGGGTTGCCCTTGGCTGCTCCATCATTGTTAACCTTTAAGAAACCATAAGGAGGAGGCTTCCAAATGGTAGCACACTTGTTTGTAAGGATCGTTTCCTTCATTATTACCAGAGGATTGATAGACTGGAGACCCAAGTGAAGCAAAATTCTCTTCTCATGGGGTAGGGGAGGATCTTTAGGAAGGGTCCTTAGCATTCTTCTTGCTATGTCTTTGAGTTGCCTCAGAATTTGCTCAATTATATTTTGGGGACTGTTTGATTTGTTTTTGAATATTCGACTGATGTGTTCTTTCCACACATTCCAGATGATAAAACCTAGAACCAAAATCCAGGCTTTATTAACTATCTCATTCCCTGAGAAGTTCTTCCTCCAGTTCTTTAGAGTGTTGGATATGCTGAGACTATCCCTATCAGTTTGTCTAAAAACAGTAGCCACCCACTCCCACACCTTTGAAGTGAAAGGACAGAGGTTGAGAAGGTGTTCAATCGTCTCCTCATGAGTGACACAAAGGTAACACATGGAAGGACCAATGAAGCCTTTCTTGAGGAGATTCTCCCAAGTTAAGATCTTCCTTTGATGCACTAGCCAAATGAAAAGCTTAATCTTCACCCAATCTAGACTTTGCCAAAGTTTCTTCCAGATCTGCTCCGGATTCACAATGTTAAATCCTGTTACTTCTTGTTTGGCCTCTTTGAGGTTAAAGTTCTCTTCAATGTTCTTACCCCATCTTAATTGATCCATTGAGGAAGAAACAAGAATCCTTCTGTGCTCTAGCTCCTGGGTGAGGGCTTCTACATTGGTCTTCAGCTGGTTTTCATCACTATATCCAAGATCCTTCCACTCCCTCCATTTACCATTATTCCTTCCTTGATCCCTGAAGTCTTTTACTAGAACCATGCCTTTGCTGTCTGTGTCACTTTTGAGACCTGCAAATTCATCCCTATAAAGGTTGGGTTCTTGTTGCCAACTATCCTCCAACAATCAAGCAAGATCCCCTACTCAAATTTCCCAAAAAAATGGTGTTGAACAATGTTTTTATTATCCCAGGTAAGGTTCCAAATATGGAAGCTCCTCATTTGCCCTAACATTCTAATGTGATCCTTCTCCTTTCAGTGCTTGGCATATTTTTGTTTCCAAAGCTTAGCCTAGGGGGCATTCGGTTCCTTAATCCATCTCCACCAAAGCTTGGCTCCTGAGACTCTGCTGAGGGTCTCAAGATCATGAAGCCCTAATGCACCATGGCTCTTGGGCTTGCACAACTTGTCCAAGGCTACTAAAGGCCACTTCTTTTTATCTTCCCCTCTACCCCACAAAATGTCCATTTGTATGCTTCTTATTTGTTGCTTAATACCTTAAGGAGCTAGAAGAGCTGAAAACATAAAAATGGGAATGGCCTGCAAGACTACCTATGTGAGCACAAGGCGCCCTACCAGATTTAGTGTACATTTCCATTTTCTGATCTTGTCCTGAAGTTTATTTAAAATTGGTTCCCACACTTTCTTGCTTAGCGGTTTTCAGTAAGGGGAATGCCAAGATATTTGGAAGGTAGTTGTTCTCTTTGAAATCTGAGAATTCTAGTAATATTTCTCTAAATAGAAATATTAGTGTTAAATAAAAAACTTTGGACTTGTGAAGGTTTACCTCAGTCCCTGCTACCATAGCAAAGTCATTTAAGATGCTTTTGATAGCTCTGGCCTCCCTCACTGTAGGTATGCCCTGCAACATTCTGTCATCGACAAATTGTTGATGAGTGTTTGCCTCTCCATCCGCAGTGAGTTTGATACCATGAATTCTTCCTTGAACATTTGTCATTTTAATCACTCTACCTAGCCCTTCCATTATGAGGATGAAGAGGAACAGTGAAAGCGAGTCTCCTTGTCTGAGCCCTCTGGAGGGAGTGAAGGTCCATGATGGAGCTCCATTAAGCAATATGGAAAAACGGGTTGAGGTAACTAGAGCCATGACCCATCTTATCCAGTTCTAATCAAAACCATACGCTTTTAGAATTGCTCTTATGTAACCCCAACTCAATTTGTCATAGGCTTTCGTGAGGTCCAACTGAATGATCGTGCCAGCTTGTTTGTTGTTTTTTAGAGAGAGTACTACCTCATGAGCTTAGATGATATTGTTGAGGATTTGTCTTCCCCCCACATAGCCTATTTACTCTTCTGATATAAGAGAGGGTAGAAGTGGTTTGAGTCGATTGGATATAACTTTGTAGATAATTTAATACACCACATTACATAAGTCTATGGGCCGAAAACCATCCGGAATCATGGCATTTTCCTTCTTTGGAATCAGAGATATGAATGATGCATTCAGAGCCTTCAAAACTTTTTTGGATCTTCTTGAATCTTCCACAACCTCAAGGATGTCATGTTTGACAATTTCCCAATAGGCTTTGAAGAGGTCTACATTGAATCCATCCAGGCCTGGTGCTTTTCCACTCTACATTTCATTAATCACTTCACTGATCTCATCTTCTGATATTGGCCTGTTGAAATTGTGGTTGTCCTCTTTGGTAACCAGTTGAGCGATATACTGAGTGAAATGATAAATGAACCTAGATTTGTCCTTTTGTGGTTCCTTTGCAATTTTGCAGAAGTGTTGCACAAGGAACGATTCCATATCATTGTGAGAAACAAGCTCTATTCCCTGAGAATCTTTGATTTTTGTGATTCTGTTGTGTGCCCTATGAGCCATAGTGGTTTTGTGGAAGAATTTTGTGTTTCTTTCTCCCTCTTTGATCCATTTTATCCTTGATTTCTACCTCCAGAAAATTTCTTCTTGTAAGCATCGATCTTCGCATTCTTCCTGCATAGAGTCAGTTAATTTTTGCCATTCTTCGCTGAATCCATCTGTGGTGTTGATTTGATTGATCTCCTAGAGCTTCAGTTCAGTTTCTCTTTTGGCTTTGAAGATGTCTCCAAGTTCATTTTTGTTCCAAACTTTAAGATGGAACTTGATATGCTTAAGTTTCAGCTGGAGCATATACATTTTTGTGCCTTGAATATTCAACTCCTCTCTCCACCATTTATCAATGTTATTAGTGAAATTAGGTTGTGAGAGTGAGGCATTTTCAAACCTGAAAGTTTTGTTTCTCGGAGTGCCCATAAAGGTAGCTTCCAGTTGTACAGGCCAATGATCTGATCCTCCAAAGGGAAGAATGGAGGCTACCATGGTAGATCCTGAGAGAAAGAGGTCCTCTAAAATCATGAACCTATCAAGTTTGGATGCAACTTGATGAGCCCCTCCCCTTTTGTTGATCCAAGTGAGGGTTCCATTAATTGATTTAGTGTCCACTAGCCTCATGTTCATAATGAAGTTCTGGAAGGCCATGGAGTCATTGCCTAGTTGTCTAGTACCTCCTTTTTTTCGAAAGAGATCTTATCATATTGAAATCTCCTGCAATGATCCATGGCAAAATGGGATGTCTCGCTCTTAGTTCCTCCAGGGAAGTGAGAAGCTTGAGTTTGTCTGCTTTCTTTTGAGGTCCATAAACATTTGTAATCATGTATATCTCCTTGTCCCCTACAGGTTGACATATCAGGGAGAGATAGTTCCTGGATGCTTCAACATCCATAATTCCAAATTTTTGTGGGTCCCACAAAGTGAGAATCCCCCTCGCTGAGTGATTTCCCTTAACATCTAAATACTCATATTTAAATAACCAATTATTATGAATATCTCTTATCTTTTCCATCGAACATTTTGTCTCCTGAATGAAAACCATATCTGGTTTTTCTTCTTTCATTCTGTTACTAAGATTTCTTTGTTTCCTCTTATTCCCTATTCCTTTAATGTTCCAGGTTGTGAACTTCATTAAGAAATGTTATTAAAGGAATAACTGGTAAGATCTTTCATCTTACCTGAGTTGATCAACAGTTTTCCACATTCGTTCAACAGTTCACTCTGTCTCTTTCTTCCTCTTTTCCTACCCGAGTTCTTTGGTGATTGTTCCTGAGAATTCCCCATCATCTTGACCTTGCTTGGCTCTTGGATTTCATAATTTATTTTGAATCTAGCTCCCTTTTCTTGTGACCTCCAGAGAAAGAGTTGTTGTACTCTATCATAGTCCTCTTTTGGCAGGGAGTCCACCCCTATGCTTTTTCCTTATTCCATAAATTTCTCTAGATCTAGATTTTCCCTATCCAGGATCTCCTGTAACTCATGGTCTTCTATTCTTTCTTCACTTGGAGTCATTTACTAGTCCCTACTGATCTCCATCAGGCTTGGTAGATCATCCTTTTGCTAGTTGTCTACTGTGATATCCTCCATGTTAGCTACCTTATCATGTTCCTTTGTTGCATTCTCCATGTCCTGGACTGACTCCTTATTCCCCTCTTCTTCCTCCAGGATATTGAAGTTGTTTTTTCTTGTATGTATGTCCTCATTTGCCTTCTTGTATGGACGCTTACCCCCTTTTCCTTTACTTCTAACTTTGGTGAAACCCTCGTGATCTCTTTCCACAATTGTTTTTTGGTTATCTTCCCTATTGATTGTGGGGCAGTCTCTATATAGATGCCCATGTTCATGGCATTTGCGACATCTAAATGGTATGTGCTCATAGTCCACTGTCTACACCCATTATTCATCATATACTTCTAAAATGATCGCTTCTAGAAAGGCTCCAAATAGATCCATTTCCACACATATTGGGGCAAAGGAGGTATATCTTCCTTTCAAAGTTGCCTCTGAGATCTTTAGAGAATGTCCCAGCTTGTTGCCTATGGTTTTCAAAGATTCTGGTAGCTAATAATCTAGAGGGAGGGAATATAGTCTGATCCAAACCGGTATTGATATGAATGTTTCACATTCCGAGACAAAGTTCATCATCTATGGCCGCATGTAGAGCCCTGCTGCAGCATAGAAATAGGGCCCCCTTCAAACACTCTATCTTTGTCCTATAGGCTTGTGAACACAACTGTGAAAAAGCCCTTAAAATCTAGATGTAAATGTATTTCTCCCTTTGGCTTCCAATGGCTCCTTATCCAGATATGTAACGCCCTCTTCGTCGGTCATAACCCCATGAACTTGCATATGATTGCATGCTCCATCATATGATCTCTCTGAGCTTGTATCGCTGGGTTGCTCAATACGACCCATGGAATAATTCCTGACTTGGGCTTGCAGACTCTAGTGGTCTTACTAGAAGCCGGTCTTTCTCTATTTTTTTTGCCGAA
Source organism: Pinus taeda (assembly GCA_000404065.3). Lineage (NCBI taxonomy): Eukaryota > Viridiplantae > Streptophyta > Pinopsida > Pinales > Pinaceae > Pinus > Pinus taeda. The sequence continues at coordinate 10,205 of APFE031355985.1, read as the reverse complement.
GAAAAATTCAAACTTTTTATTAACTAAAATAAAACGTTACATAGTATATAAGTTAAGCATTCATTTTTGTTATATGATTTACAAATCATAGAGCCCATGGGATGTAAGATATACAATCATGTCAAAGAAACATAAAATGAGATGTTCATGAAACTAGGAAAAAACAAGAAAAGAAAAAATGATCCAGCTGGCCTACGCTTGCCTGCTCTTCTTCTTCTCCACTCTTCGCCAACCTGTGTTGGGAGTGGTATCAATGATGGCAAGCTAGTTTTCCATTGTATTCATTGGTTGTTCTTTGTCATATTCTGATCCTTCAGAGCCATGAGTTTGTTTGATTCCACTTACTTCTAGCTGAGGTTCTTGTTGCTGTTCCATATTGTTATGCCCCAAATTAGTCTGCAGGTCTTTTATTCCTATATGTTTCCCTGTCCCGTTTGCTCACCTATAGGTTATGTCTGTAACTCCTCTTCTTCTAGCGGTTCAGTATGCTGCCAACCTTTGGGGTTTTTCTATTGCTTCTTATTTCCTTTAGGCTCCTTTCTAGCCTGTGGATAGGTGTAGTGGAGGTGCCCTATTTGGAAGCATCCGCGGCATCTGAATGTTGTGTTCTCATAATCAAGCAGTTGAGTCCATATTGAATTATGAAAATTCAATGTGATGTGACCTAGTGGTCCTTGACTCAGGTCCACTTCTACACATATTTTGGCAAATGTGAAGATTCCCCGAGTAGTGTTGTCTTCATCTGATTTTAGGAACTTCCCCAAGGAGTTCCCAATGGCTATTAAAACTTTATGATGCCAAAAATGTAGTGGGAGGTTATGAAGTCTTACCCAAACTAGCATTTTTGAAACTACCATGGTATTTGCATTGAAATTCGGGAACTAGGGGGTGATGAAGAGGCCAACATGGCCCAAAAACCAAGGCCCCTGATTGGTGATGTTATCTCGATCTCGTTTTGAGTTGAATCTGACTATGAAAAACCCTTTTGGGCATAAATAAATTTCAAAGTTGGGTGACCAAGTGGAAAAGATCCATTGATGCAGTGCTTCAGACTTTTACGAGAACCCATTAAATCTACAGATAATAATATTTTGGGCTAAAATTGTGTATAGAACAGTTACCTCTAGCATAGATATTGTAATCTTTGGAGATTCTAGCTTCTGTTCCATAATGTAGGGGCCTGATAGTTCTGATGTTGGTGTTGGTTTGTTCATCATGTGTTCCTTTCCTTTGACTGCATCACAGAAAGAACCGGAATTTTCAGAGATGGCTCCCTTACATCTGCCTCACAGTCTCAAATTTAGTATGATGGTTGAATCTTTAGTGACACCATAGTCCTGAAGCATGTGATTATCCACCAGACGGTTTCTTGTATATATCAGATTTTGGTATGTTTTTGGGGTTCTTATGTTTTCCGGATCTCCTCTTTTAGCTCCTTAATTCTCATCATCTTGTTGATCTGTATGCAATAATGTCTGCCTCCTGTCGATCTGATAAAAAATTGCATCAAATCTTCCTCCATACCTGGTGGATCCACATTTTCTAGACCTCGATCTGTTGGATCTACCTTCTCTTTTTGCCCAAGATCACTGCAAGGTTTAGGAATGTACCCTGTTCTCTCTTGTTTAGACTGGCTGGGGTCATTTTTCAGAGGCCCAAGAAACCCCACCACTGCGTCAAGGTAGATGGCCACTTTTACTAGCTCCCCTATAGTTCTCAACTTCCATTCATGAGGTTTCCTTCGATCTATTACCTAGATCATCTCGTTTCCAAACCCCAAGTCATCTCCTTTCAGATGGCATTCCTTTGCGATTTTGTCCCAGGTGTCAGGGCATAGGGGTTTTCTGATTTGCCCCCAGATTTGGGTTTTGTGCAGGCCTATTATTCATCTATGGGCCCAATCCAGTGGTTCCATAGCAGATTTGGGCAGTTGAATCTCTTCCTTGGTCAGAATGCTCAATCGAGATCTATGGTTTTTCCCTGCAGAAACGCCCTAAAAAACGATGCCTTCAAACTTGCTTGAGTTGGTCCCGTCATCGCTCAAGTATCCCTTCTATATCTTGGCCATATCAAATATCTGGAGACCCTGATCTGGGTTGTATTCCTCCATTCCTTTCCAGTTTTCATTATTGAACAACTTGCAATGACGAAGGGACTCATAGCATTCGGCTTTGGTCATCACCGTCTTACTTTTGTACCTGTGCGTGACCGCATCACTACAGCATCCCACCAGCAAATATCCTCTAGTCCTATCAATGATTTCCATGCAGAATTAGGACCATGGGACACACCAACCCAACCCAATCACATTTCTGACTATTCTTCGTTATAAATGATTTACCCAACTTGATGTCATACCGATCACGACTCCTTTCAAACTACACCCCACTTCATTCTACTCAAAGAGCCCAGGGCCGTGTGCATGACATCCTGGTGGGTTCCTCTATGTGAATATGTCAACAAGCCAAATTTATTAGATTTATAGGGCCCAGAGCCATGCACATGTCACCATAGTCCCAACTCTTTTTAGACTGCGCCCCTTCAATTCTAGTTTCGGCACTTAGGACACAGGCCCATAGAACAAATATATCAACATTCTTACCAGTAGATGGATAGAAGGGATGATGATATAGACTTCAGTCCTTTTGAGTTTAAGGCACAAGGACCGAAGGTCAAGAGGTCGTAAAAGTTGATCAATTAATAATTGCGAGGTCAAGTACCTCTATAAACTGGAGAAAAATAATCTATAAGACTCGAAGGGAACATGACCCAACACTAAAGTCACACAACACTTCATATATTAGCAAAGGAAAACACCAATCGACTCAGCTACACTGGTCTGCAGTGGAACTCATTCAAGGAACCTTGATCAACATTTAACTAATATTATACATAGTTATAAGTCATTCATACAAGATGTTGAACAACATATTCCAAATTCACATCATACAAATTCATGTCACACTAATAAGAGCCACACAGATTCATGACCCAATCATGAACAAAGTTAGTGAACATCACCATCTAGACAACCATGGTTTTGCATGTATATAATTGTGTAGCTTAGAGAAATAGCAATGACACAAAGTTCTATGAAACCAACTTAAGCATGAGAACATATAAATGATCAGTCATCATCCATGGAACAAGTATATACATGATTAAATACACTTATCTGATTAACTTGAATGGATAGCAACCAAGGGAGAGGGTTCAACTCTCCACCCAACCTTAAGTCAACTACACTGCAGTCTTTCTTACAATTGACCACCCAGAGTTTAATTCAGAGTCCAAGGGATTAATTGCTCAAGGAAATTTCACATTGATATCAAGTCAATCAAACCAGAGAGGGAGTGCATTGTCCATGTTGTTTATCGATTGCCTCTTGTAGTAAGCACCACAATGACTCTTCTACCTCATTAAAATAGATGACATGGGTTCATCTAGGGATTAGTGAACCACTGTCCAACTATATTTATAGGGAACAATGTCCCATAATAGAGCATTGATGCATAACCATATTATCTTCTCCTCTATATTCCCTTTCTTATCGTTCCTCTTTCCTTCACTATATCCTTTACACTATGGGGTGTTTGGCTTGCTCCCGAATGTTTCTCGCATCATTCCGCCACCTCTCTTTCCTCCCCATATGCTCATTCCCTTGTCTTTTCTTTTCTCTTGCGTGTTGAATTCACCATGTCCCACGAGACAAGGAGGCCACATAAGCCTCATCCTTCACTACAAACTTGGTAATGCCTATTGTGCAAACCATTAATTTGTTAGAGAGAAAGATGCGTTAAAATAAATGAAGTGGGTGTGGTTTTGGGCTTAAATGCAACACAAGAAACTCCTCCTCCTCAAGCTTCTGAATCTATGTCCACTCCTCTAGCTCAACCATATTTTATATTTTGACATAATTTCACATAAACAAATATACATAGTGACATTTACGTGGGGGTAACAAAAAAGATTGTGATGCAGGAACATCTGGACTTAGCCAGCAATGTGAAGGTTTGTTCACATGTTGTGGCTAAATGAGTTGAATTTCACTGACCTGAGTGGTCAAAAATCAATTTTAATTGAGAGGATTGGATGTGTCAAAAATAATCTATACTTCATTATTGTAATAGTTAGGAAATTGTCTTATTTTAGATTAATGGATTAGTTGTTAGCATAGGTGTGTAATGGAGCTTGAAAATAGAGGTTTGATGGCTAGAATGATTAAACTAGAGATTGAGTTGTTGGAAGAGCTATAATAGGACTCGACTCATAAAATGAAGAAATTGTAATTGAAAGGAGGAGCGGATAGGATTGAGGATTGAGCGAGAGCGAGAATTGAGTGATAGAGAGGGTTTTTCAAGATTGAAACAAGGGTTTGTCAAGCGTTGTAATCGAGCCAAAGGGCCGAGACTCTGTAACTATTATCGTATTGAATAATTGATTCCATGTGCGGTTGTGTGTCAATCCCATTGAAAACTCTCATTTGCCTCTGTATATTTGCCTTCGGAATGAATCAAGCATTTTTCTCTATTTCAGGTTTTAAGTTATAAATCTCAGCATTCAAAGGTTAATTGGGGTCCTTAGTGTTAATAACCATGGTTGAAGTCGCACTAATCCCACCCGTCGATCTAAGTTCCAAACAATGGTGCAATATCATGCTGACCGTTGGATTATCCCCGCATCACATCGCAATATTTATTTAAAAGTGAACAGACCTCAGGCCTTAAGGCAATGCGATGTGCGATCACCGATGTATCACATCACAATAATTCATTTTTATGCAAAAGGACCTCACGCCTTAAGACCATGCGATGTGCGATCACCAATCCATCACATCACAAATATTTCATTTATAATTGAATGGACCTCGGGCATTAGGGAAGTGCGATATGCAATGCTTGACATGATCACTGAAATAATTCACATCACAATGCTTCATGTGGATGTACTGGGCCCTAAGCACTTGGCAACTGCAATTTGTGATTGCGATATGTTATGGACCATCGGATCAAATATGTTATGATATATGGTACAGTATCACCAAGTTGTTCTATTGAAAGGTGAAATATCAATTGTCGGACATAATAAATGAGATTAGAGTACCGCAACAGGAATGACTAAATATAAAGGGAAAAGGATCGAGGGACCAATTGTTGTTAAAGTGTAGAACAATTGACCTCCTGCATCACTTTTGGTATCATAGCACAGTTTGACTGTAGTAAACATGCCGCCGAGGAGAGGAGTTGGCATAAGTCAAGGAAGACCTGAAGCAAATGTAGTTCTACTAGAGGAAATCCAGAGTATGCGTACAATAATGGACACAATGGAGACTGCTCAAAGGAGAACACCTGATGAAGGGGATGTCAGTGTTGCGGAAGAATCTTCTGAGGAAGAAGAAGAGGAGGAAAATGAAACTACCAAAGTTATCAGGATGTTGGCTAAAGTGGGTGGAAAACCAAAGGTGGAAATTCCTACCTATGAAGGGAGTCTCAATGCAAAAGAGTTAATAGATTGGATCAGTTCATTGGACAAATATTTTGACTATGAGGAGGTTGATGATAAGAAGAAGGTGAAATTTGCAATTACCAGATTGAAGGGACATGCAGCTATTTGGTGGGATGAACTACAAACATCCAGAACAAGGAAAGAAAAGTCTAAGATAAAGAAATGGGACAAAATGGTGATTAAAATGAAAGCTAAATTTATGCCTAAATATTATTAGTTAAATCTTTTCAAACAGTTACAAAATTTAAGGCAAAAAGGAATGTTTGTTAAAGAATGCACAAAGAGTTTTATAGATTAAGTATTAGAGCAGGACATGCAGAGCATGAAATGGAGAAGGTAGCCAAATATATCAATGGTTTAAGATATGACATTCAAGACGGGATCAGCTTGCTGAGTCTAAAGACTATTAAAGATGCCTATCAAGCATGTTTGAAGGTAGAAGAGAAGATGTTGAGGAAACAAAATCAGAGGAATAGAGGAAGAAGCTTAGTAAGAGGTAGAGGAACTACTAGACCAAGAGTTCAGCAACATTAGCACGAAGCAGAAAGTTCAAGTAGCAGACCACCCAGAGAGGAGATTTTAATAGAGAAAGATTTGCACCCAGAGGAAGAGGTTGAGGAAGAGATATTTGGTGTTACACATTTGGAGTATGGGGACATAGATCATGGGATTGTCCTCATAATAAAACATCAAGTCAGAGGAAAGTGAATGTGGCTAAGGCAAAGTAAGAAACACCTTGAATCATATAAAAGGAAGAATCCCCTGAAGTAGGAGAATCCTTGTTGTTGAAAAGAGAATTGCTTAAGGCAGAGAAGGAGACTGAAGAACCAGCAAAAAGGAAGATTTTATTCAGAACCACATGTAAATGCAAAGGTAAATTTTGTAAAGTGATAATTGACAGTGGAAGCACTAATAACCTTGTTTCTATAGAGATGGTGGACAAGCTAGGATTAGTGAAGATAGTACACCCTACTACTTACAAAGTGTCATGGTTGCAGAAAGGACATCAAATTATTGTGACAGAACAATGCAAGGTAGAGATACAGATTGGTACGTATAAGGATGTGATATTATGTGATGTAATGCCAATGGATGTATGCCCTGTATTTTTGGGAAGACCATGGCAATTCAATCAGAAAGCTATTCATGATGGGAGGAAAAACACTTATACTCTGGAGAAGGATGGAAATAAACATACACTACTGCCATTGAAGGATGATGCTGACAATGGAGCATCTGGAAATAGTGTTATGTTGATGAGTGGAAAGGAGTTGTCGCAAGAGTTTGGAAAAAGTGAAGAAATGCATTTTGTTGTCATAGGGAGACCTAAGGTAATTTTAACTTCCACAAACTTAGATGATTTACCGGAAGAAATAAAAACTTTGTTAAATGATTTTGCTAATATTATTGTGGATGATTTGCCAAATACATTGCCACCAATCACGAGTATTAGTCGTCATATTGATCTAATATTAGGAGCAAGATTTCCAAACAAAGTAGCATACAGATTAACTCCTCAAGATAATGCAGAAGTTCGAAGACAAGTGCAAGAACTCGTGGATAAGGGACTAATTAGAGAGAGTCTTAGTCCATGTGTTGTACCAACAATACTCGATCCAAAGAAAGGAGGTGAATGGCATATGTGTACAGATTCTACAGACATCAAACAAGATCACTATCAGGTATAGATTTCCTTTGCCACGCATGGATGATTTGATGGATTGTTTGAGTGGGTCAAAGTATTTTACTAAAATAGATCTCAAGAGTGGATATCATCAAATATGAATTAAAGAAGGAGATGAATGGAAGACTACATTTAAAACAAACAATGGGTTTTATGAATGGTTAGTGATGCATTTTGGACTCACTAATGCACCTAGCACCTTCATGAGATTTATGAATGATGTCTTGAAGGAATATGCAAGAAACATTGTTATTGTTTATCTTGATAATATTCTAGTTTTTAATAAAAGTAAAGAAGAACATCTAGAGCATCTTAAATTCGTTTTAAGAACTCTGGAGAAAGAGAAACTACTGATAAATCTGAAGAAATGTCGTTTCATGAAAGAAGAATTAATTTACTTGGGATTTGTAGTTTCTAAAGAAGGGTTGAAAATGGATCCAGAGAAAGTCCAAGCAATTTGGAACTGGCCTATTCCTAGGAATATATTTGACGTAAGAAGTTTTCATGGTCTTGCAAGTTTTTACAGGAAATTTATGGGAGGTTTAGTCAGATTTGTGCACCAATTCTTGAAACAATCAAAGAGACTAATCAGCCATTCAATGGATAGAAGCAACAAATAGGAATTTTAAGTTGATGAAGAGGAAGATCATAGCGAAACCAATTTTAGCTTTATCTGATTTTGCAAAAGTATTTCAAGTTGAAATAGATGCTAGTGGAGTTGCAATTGGCGCAGTTTTAAGTCAAGAATAGAGACCAATAGCATACTTCAGTGAGAAATTAAATGAAGAAAAGAAGTAGTCTTCTTACGATAAATAATTTAATGCTATTGTATAAGCCTTAAAAAATTGGAGACATTATTTGCTACCAAAGGAGTTTATACTGTATTCTGACAATCATGCATTATAGTTCATAAACAACTAGCTAAAATTGAACCAGAAACATGCCAAGTTGGTAGATTTTTTGCAGGGATTTACTTTTGTGATAAAGCACACAAGTGGTAAGTTGAACAAAGTCACTGATGTGTTAAGCAGGGTTAATTTCATTATGCAAGAATTAAAAGTTGGTGTTGTAGGATTTGAAGAAATGGTTGAAATGTACAAAGATGATGCATATTTCAAAGATATTTATATAGAAGTGCAAAATTGAATAGTTCATAATAGAAGTCAGTGATTAGATTATCTTATCCAAGGAGGTTTATTGTTTAAAGGCAACAAGTTGTGCATTCCCAAATGTTCTATGAGGGAAAACATAATAAAGGAGAAACATAGTGGAGGATTATCTAGTCACTTTGGACAAAACAAAACCTTTCCTCAGGTAAATGCTTTTTATTATTGGCCAAAAATGCAAACTGATGTTAAGATATTTGTTGAGAAGTGCAGGATATGTCAGCATGCTAAAGGGAGAAGCCAGAATACGGGGTTGTACCAGCCATTGCCAATACGAGACCGACCATGGGATGCAATTAGCATGTATTTTGTTTTAGGATTACCTAAAACTCAAAGAGGAAATGATTCCATTTATGTTGTGGTAGATAGTTTTTCCAAGATAGCACATTTCATCGCTTGTAAGAAGACTAGTGATGCAACACATATAGCTAATCTATTTTTTTCAAAGATTGTAAGATTACATGGATTGCATGTATGTATTGTGTCTGATAGAGATACAAAGTTTGTAGGGAATTTCTAGAGAACTCTTTGGAAGAAACTAGGAGCTAACCTTAGTTTCAGTTCAGCATACCATCCTCAAACAGATGGACAGACTGAAGTAGTAAACAGGAGCTTGGGAAACATATTAAGAAGTCTAGTGTATCAAAATCCTAAGCAGTGGGATTTAGCACTAGCTCAGGTTGAGTTTGATTATAATGACACTCCAAACTGAAGTACTGGAATGAGTCCATTTCAAATTGTTTTTGGGATGAATCCAAGAGGTGTGTATGAGCTCAGAAATTTGGGTAAACAAGAGACAAGAAGTGCAAAAGCTGAAGAAATTGCAAAGCAAATGCAGAGACTACAAGAAGATGTCAAAAGCAGATTGTAGGAAAGTAGTGGCAAATACAAACAGAGAGTAGATATGAAAAGAAGAGAGAAAGAATTCCAAATGGGAGATTTAGTGATGGTGTATTTGAGAAAAGAAATATTTCCCGCTAAACCTTAAAATAAACTAAAAATGAAAAAGATAGGACCATGTAGAATTGTAAGAAAGTTTTCAACTAATGCTTATGAAATTGAATTGCCAAAAGGGATTGGAATATCACCTATCTTCAATGTTGTAGAATTGTATCCATACAAAGAGACATAGACAGAGCTATGGGAGGAAACTATAGAAGATGAAGTTCAAACTTTGAACTGGGAAGAACAAATGCCAAAGATAGTTAAGAAAGAGGTGGAAGCTGTTTTGGAGAAAAGAGTATCCAAAAGAACCAGAGGACATGTTTATTTTCAATATCTAGTCAAATGGAAAGGGAATTTAGTGGAGGATGCTAGCTCGTTGACAACAACAGAGTTGCAGAAGTATGGAGTAAATCCTGAAACTCTAAGGGATGATTCTTTCTTCCCCGAGAGTCTGATGCAGGAGCATCTAGACTTAGCCACCAATTTGAAGGTTTGATCACATGTTGTGGCTAAATGAGTTGAATTTCACTGACCTGAGTGATAAAAAATCAGTTTTAATTGAGAGGGTTGGATCTCTCAAAAATGAGTCGTACTTCATTATTGTAATATTTAGGAAATTGTCTTATTTTAGATTAAGGGTTAAGTTATTAGAATAGGTGTGTAATGGAGCTTGAAAATAGAGATTGAATTGTCGACAGAGTTAGAGTAGGACTCAACTCATAAAATGAAGAAATTGTAATGGGAAGGAGGAACAGAGAGGACTGAGGATTGAGCGAGAGTGAGAGTTGAGTGATAGAGAGGGTTTTTCAAGATTGAAATAGGGGTCTGTCAAGCGTTGTAATTGAGCCAAAAGGCCGAGACTCTGTAACTATTATCGTATTGAATAATTGATTCTGTGTGCAGTT
>APFE031355975.1:37015-68799 GCA_000404065.3 Pinus taeda | reverse complement strand
GGGTCTCATGCTTATCTAACGTTCACTATGAGATGTTGTTTCCTTATCACCTTAGCTACAGTTTCATCCATTAGGACATAGATATATTTTTCATTCATATACAAGTAAAAACATGATGGGAGCCATACATATCCACTATCATAATACATATTCATAACCAACATAATAACAACAAAAATACCAACGAAACAACAACCATATGATCCACATATAAACCAATGTAATGCTTATGACATAACAAGGAGAAATAACAGTATATAGATGATCAAAAATCCAAACTCTGGATAGGACTTCCATGTTCCACCTAATTGTAGAATGGCTAAGCCAAATCTATCTTCATCCATTCACCCCCGTGCCATATTCCAAGCATGAATGTGGGATCTCATACAACACATGAATTAAAATCATCCAGGGCTTCCAGAGGCCAAGCCACCTCAACCTATCAAACATTGATTCCACATCACAACTGAACATCACAAAACCATCACCAGATTGGTCTCTACTCAAGCCTTCTAGCGCTCTAGAGTGTTTGTTCCAACCAAGACTTCCAGGACTAGTAACTCAACCCAAACTTATCATCGAGCTTTCAGAGCATTTGTCCAACCAGGGCTTCTTAGTCTAGAAACTCAACCCACCAAGGGCTTCCAAAGCATTTGTCTAACCAAGGCTTCTAGGAATCGTAACTCAACCCAAGATGTTACATGGCTTCTAAAGAGTTTGTCGAACCATGTCTTCATGGAACTAGTAACTCGACGCAAGCTAAGGAAACATGAGAACCAACCAAAATAGTAAAAGGAAATAAACCCACAATATCCATGGCTATCAAGGAAATGGAAAGGCTAGGAAATTCATTTTCAATCTAGGAAATTCTCCATGCTAGTGACATGTGATCACCAATGAACCACATGTAGGTGCCATGCATGCCAAAACTAATGAGGAAAACATACATGCAACTTGCTACCTACAAGAAAATCTTGTTGTATTTGTTGATCCTGATGTCTTATTGCACTTTCGTACCCTTACTTTGCCTTCTTCCTCCAAAAATATAGGTATGACACAGCCTGCAAGAGTTCTCCAACAAAACTCTAAGTATCCAAGAGCATGAGAGAGAGAGAGCTCCAAAACTAAACTGACCAAACTTACACTGACCAAGCCTACCAGTTGATCCTTAGAAGCCTTTTCATAAATGAGGCCTCTATTTTCTTCATTTTCCATTACTTTCCTTTATTTTCCTCCTCACATGCAACCTGTGATCTTTCACCTTCCTTTACTCCTAACTTCCATTATTTTCATAAGTAAAATGCCAATAAATGCCTCATGCCTTTCCAAATCCCTTGTCATTTCCTTTGCTAATTTACTTAGCCATAATAAATAGAATTAACACCTGTTAGGATGTTTTACCCACTATTCATCGTGGAATACGTGTCCCATGACCATGGTCTTATATATATTTTACATGGATTTTTAAGTAGGGCTATTACACCCTCCTCCCTCATCTACACAAGTAATTAGACAACTGGGGTAAACATGAGACGAGAGGCCACTATGGTATGATTCGACCTCCTAAGTCACATTATGGAAGTGGGACTGATGAAAAGACACCATACATGCATTCAAAATCAGCAATAGGACCCTCAGGAGCAAATCCAACCTTTCTTCAAACTAGCCCCTAGGTCCCACTAATATTTAAACCAATTGGCCTCTGGACAATCTCATAGACCTACAATTAAAACTGTAGGGACCTTTTGTGATAGTTCTATATCAGCATCCCTGAGATTTGAGCTGCTTTTTCAGGCCAAGAGCCCATGTCATTGCCCAGAATAGAATAACATCTTTAGAGCAATATGATAATAGAGAAATGATAGTACTAATTAAATTAGTTGAATAATACCTTGACTGGACCCTTACTATCCATGACAAGTATTTTGTCAAACACATGATGAATATGTAATCTACAAGTGTAGATAACATATCTAAGCATAGGGGTATAATACTTATCTGAGGTTCTCTATGAGGAATTGTTTCCTTGTCACTATTGTTGTAGTTTCATCCATTAAGCCATAGATACATTGTTCATTCATAAAAAAAGTAAAAACATGATGGGAGCCACACATAGCCACTTTCATAATACATATTGATTACCAACATAATAACAACAAAAATACCAAGAATAGAATAGTCATAGGACCAAAATATAAACCAATATATTACTCATGAGATATCAAGGAGAAATAACCTCGTATTAATTATGAAAAAGCCAACCTGATATGGGACTACCACGTTCCACCCAACCGTAGAATTCCTAAGACAAATCTCTCTTCATCCATTCACCCTCGTTCCATATTCCAAGAATGAATGTGGGATCTCATAAAAAACATGAATCAATCAATCCAGGGCTTCCAGAGGCTAAACACCTCAACTCATCAAGTTCTGATTCCAGCTCACAGTTGAACATCACAAAACCATCATCAGTCTGGTCTCTAGCCAAGCCTTCTAGGGCTCCAGAGAATTTGTTCCAACCAAGGATTCAAGGACTAATAAATCAACTCACAACTGTTGCTAGGCTTCCAGAGTGTTTTTCTAACTAGGGCTTCCACGACTAGTAACTCAACCCACCAAGGGCTTCCATAACATTTCTCCAACCAATGCTTCCAGGACTAGTAACTCAAGCCAAGCTATTATAGGGCTTCCAGTGTATATGTCCAATGAGGGCTTCTCAAAACTAATAACTCAACCCAAGATAAAGGAAACATGAGAAGAAACCAAAACAAAACAAGGAAATAAGCCCACAATATCCATGGATATCTAGGAAATGGGAAGGTTTGGCAATCCACTGTCAATCTAGGCAATCCTCTATGCCAGTTACAGATCATGAGAAATAATCCACATGCGTGTGCCATGCATGCCAAAACTAGTGAGGAAGACATAAATGAAACTCGGTACTTCCAAGACAAATCCATTGTAGCTACTGATCCCAATGTCCTCTTGTTCTTTCTTGCTCTTCCTTTTCCTTCTGTTAGAGTTGCTCTTGTCAGTCCTCCGTCAGAGATCAAAACTCTTTCTGCATTTCATTCTTAGGTGTCTCGCTCCATTCACTTAGCTACATTCCGCTAGGGGCATGCCATAATTTGAAAAAAAAGGTCTTGTTAGTCATTTCCCCTCATGTCTGGCACCTACTGGCTTAGGTCTTTTCAGCAATGTTCACTAAAGTCCATGATAGCCAATGTTTGATCCTTTAATGGACAAGAGTCGTTTTCAGTCATTAGGTCTAGGGATTAGTCAATTTGGTCTTCAACCATGTCCAATAAAGCCATGAAGGCCAGAGGGAGGCCCTTACAAAGTTGTGATTCAAAGATTTTCATCTTCAGGTTGACAGATTACGATTGTTCTTCAAAACTCTGTTTTGAAGAAAAGTCAAACAGCTTGTCATTTGTGATAATTTTCAAAAAATTATCCAGTTGATCTCTTCAGGCGCAGTCATGGTTTCCTTGGCAAAATGCCATGTCATGCGACCCCTGCAAAAAGTGCCAAAAATTTCATCATTTTAGCTAAAAAATTCAAAGGGAAAATTGAAATACAGAGTTGCATTAAATCAGAGAAAAGTGTCAAAATAAAACATTATCAAAGTGGGTTTTGAAGAAACAAAAATTAAAGCCATGACTCCAATGTCTTTATATAGGATTCCCACAAGAAACAAATTCATTGTGAACACCAAGGATAGAGAGAAACATTGCCAAGTGTTTGTGAGAAACTAGCACGCGTTTTGAGTGAGGTTGGAGGAATTTACAAGGGTGCGACGCATAGACAGAGGGGCACGATGCACATAGAGAGCGCAGAACACATAGAGAGCGCGGCGCATAGAGTGCGACCCCATAGTGGTGAAATTACACGAGCACGACGCATTGGGTTTGCTGCGCGGTGCACACCCACAAAGGCCCGAATTTGTGCCAAATTTGCTACAAATCATTTTGAATCCCTTCCAATTTCTAGGTAGGTTCTAAATCTTGGTTGCTCATCAAATTTTGTGGTTATGATGATGGTTTATGGCCGTTGATAGTTGTAATAAAAACGCCTAAACCCTACCACTTGAAAACATCAAAACCATTGTTGCTAGGGTTGCAAACTTGTTGTGTTGATGCCAAGGCTCCTCTTTCACCTTCCATTTTTCCCCTTCTTTCCGTTGTTCCCTTCTCCCCTATCCCATTTTTCCCTAAATTCCCTACCCTAAAACAGTACTAAACCCCTATTCCCTATCCCCTCCACTCATTTGTCAATGTAAACCCCAAAACCCTACCTTATAAAATCCCCAAACCCTCCTACATGTCCCTAAACAAAATTCCCCCCAATAACCCCTAATCCCATCATATTATTCCCATTCCTAACACTCCCTTTTTGCATTGTTCCCCTTGGTGGCAGAGATCACAACAACACATAGTTTCACTACCATCATCAAAGGGAAGTCCAAGCACAGTCCATATATAGCAGTCATGGCATCTGAGCATTCATCAGAGTATGAGATGGAAACCCAAAGTGATTCATCCTCGGAAGAACAGGCTCCCCGGAGACATCACAAAAGTGGCAAACATGTTAGGGATGAGCCAAACACCCTCACAGAATTGCAGGCCCGCCCTCTTGCTGTGTCATGTTTCCAACATCTGTCATGTTTGGAGTTTTTTCAAAAGGTGGCTATTGTTCGAGTTCATCATGAGTTGGCCCGTCTTTTTGTGCTTCACCTACATGGATATCACTCTATCTTAGCCGGGGTCACCTTCACACTGGCACCTGAAACTGTTTCATTAGCAACCGACATACCAAATGTTGGAGAACCATGGCACAAGAAATAGAAGGTTGATCGGCAGCATTATGAGCCTTACATTAAGGCTACTTTCTTGAGGTAGCTCCAAAGATTCTTTCCATTCTGATATTTGAAAGATGAATATCTCCACTCATGAAGTTAATCATGAAATATTTCAGCTCTGAGGGGATGTTCTCTCATTTATATATCTATCACATCAGGTTGTTCATGCACTTTACCAGGGTACGGATGATGAACATCCCATATTTCATTTGCAGGAACATAGAGAGGATGAACACCTTCATGTAGCGCAAGACCCCTCAGAAGCAACTTAACAGTGTTTATCACTTTGCTCTTATTAAGATTTTGGTGGTTCATCAGTTCGGATTGCAGGGCATTACTTGGGATGACTTCATCTCCCGTGACCTCTTCAGCACTTCACATGTATTATGAGAGGTTGAACATGAGATAGGTGGTCCTTCTCATTAATATGAGGGCCATGAGACCACTACTATGCCAGTATTCATCACCTATCAAAGAGGCAATAGACATTTGTTTGCAGCAGCAAAGCGAGTGTTATCTCCACTTGGGGTGGAAGAGACCTCGCTTCCAACATCAGAAACATAGGTATAGGATAGGGGCAAGAATCCCATGCATGATGAGGGGCCATCAGGTGAACAAGAGGCCGACTTCATCCTCATTCATGATGATCATATAGATGTGGAGAGTGCCAAACTTTGGAGGACCATCCAAGAGTAGAAAACGAAGATCCAAGACTTGTCACTCAATTTAGAGAGGGCTAAGTGGATTATCAGGTATTTTGAGCAAAGGAACAAACAGCTCGAGGACCAGCATGAGACCATGGAGCTGCAAAACATCCGTGAGAATCGCCAAGGTGCCCAACATAGGAGGATTGAGCTCACTCCATTAGAGCAAGAGATTAAAAATGACCGAGAGTCTTGGCTCGAGCGTATCAACATCCATCTTGAGAGAATGTTAGAGAAGGCCGACAAGGAAAAAACCATATTGAGGTGGATGGTTTATCACTACAGGGCACGAAACATGAGTTCAAAGGCTCGGATAAGGAGTTTGAAGATGAAATTGAGCAAAGCGACAAAAAGGCAAAAGAGGCAAAAAGAGAAAGATCAGCTCTGAATCTTGGCTGAAGCCTTTGTGGCCCAGTATAGAACTTCATAGAGGATCTCTAGCCCAAATTTCAAAAAATTTGGGACAATTTCGGTCACTTGACAAATTTTTGGGCACAACACAGGGTTTTTCTCCCTGTGCGCTACGCCACTGGCGCAACGCTTAAGATTGGTAGCTCCAAATAAAGAATGGTTTGCATTTTTGGATTCAGCATGAAAAATCATGACTAATGGTGTATGGACAAGAAGTTTGGGTAAGTTTTGAGTCCCCAAGAGGTTAAAAACACTCAAAAAATGACCTCTCTACCCCTATTTTGACACACAGGAAGCAGTCTTGGGAGAATGAAGTTTTGGAGGGGAAAATGAGCACCAAATTTAGAAATTCCACTTGGGTTGGAAAGTAGATAGGCGAGGCTTTCCAACAAGCACACTTGGGCACAATACGGACTCTAGAAGGTACCTCAAAATTTCCTCCAAAGTGGCGCGGCGTGTATAGCTTTTGGTGCGGCGCACAGGGACCTAAAGGCCAAAATCACTTCTGCTCCGCGAAATTTCAATTCACAACTTTCTCTAAGTGGGCCCGCTCATTTACACTATATTTCTCTCAGAAACTAAGGAAATGTTTAAAAAGTATTTTCACTAAAGGTGGGCTCCTATCCAAGTGGCAAAGGAAGGCAAGCAATTTTTCATTTTTGTAACGTTGCACCTATCACTAATGGTTGGCTTTCCATTTCCATTTTGTAATGATTTGAAAAACTCCCCGACTCTGGGTCATTCTATTTCCCAATGGCATAGTCTATTTATTGTAGGCAAAACCATTTGCAAAGGGCGGGTTGTAATTTCTGGGAGACTGTGGGAAAGAAACTTAGTTCTTCATTGTATATTTTGATAGAGAATTAATGAAAGGCAATAGCTCTAGTTCATGAGATTCATGTGGTGTGAGTGTAGCAAATGTGTTCTCTTTATGTTTCATATGTATTTCATTATGTTTCATAGCTCATTCATATTCATTTCCAGTGAAATTTCTAAGTAAGATAAGGTAGAATTCATGTTTATTTCTCTGCCTGTGGGAAAGTTTCACGTTATGTGTTCTTCTTCTGTTGAAAAGGATTCATGTGTTTATGCCCTTTTCACCCTCCTAAACAATCTTTCCATTCCGCATTATATCAAATTTAATTGCTAGACTTTCTGCCTGTATTGCCTCACGAAGTAATCTGTGCCTTTATGTTAAATTCTCTGCTCGTACTGTTCATTGGTCCCATATATCCTAGAAACTCAGTCATTTATGAAAAATTGATATTTGTTTCCATATTTATTTGCCTAGCCTAAAATCAATATTCACTGTAAGTCATCTCAGACCATATCGTTTATTTATTCACTGAGCGTGACACAGAGAGAGCCCTCTCATGTTCTGGTAGGGCTATCTACCAGATTGAGCATGGTTTGTGGTTACCCTGAATTTTTCCTTCCTTCAGCCTAAGGTAGATTTAGGTGCTAACATAGTGGTGACTCCACTGGGGAATGAAATTACTCCCCTTACTTCTTGATAATTCTAAGCTTCCAGATGATAAGTTTAGGATTTGATAGGCTGAGTGAGTTGGTTGTTTCCTTTGATTTTTCTTAATAGCATGTTGGCTTCTAGAAGATATACTAGAGATAATCCAGAACTAGATCCTCCACCCATCTATGAAAATCCCAATTTGATTCCGAGAATTCGTCATCAAGAGAGCTCTATATCTCCCGTGTTCAAATCCCATTCATGCCCTGACATTTTTGAGTATCTATAAGAGCTAGATTTTGATGAGCAGTTTGAAATATCATTTTTTGAGACCAAATCCGAAAGGGTGGTTGACTCTAGTGTCCCCAATCCACAATTTCTTGTAGACTTGGAAACTGAAAGGGCTAACCGGTCAATCGATAATTACATTTTAGCACAACTTCAAACTCCAATTGTTAACCCCCTACATACTACGCACACTCCTCCAAAACCTCCAAGGCCAAACCCACCAAGAGTGATGGTTGCTCGATTTGCGCCTCTTGTCCTACCTCAAGTTTTAGATAATATGCCCGCAGATTATCAAAGCAAAATCTTGTTTTTTATGGCACTCCTGACAGCATTATCGCTCAGCAACATCTAGACAGAATGGCAGATTTCTTTGAACTTCATGAGATCGATGCAGAGAATGTGGAAATGAGAATCTTTGTACAGACATTTGCAGGTGAAGTGAGGAAATGGTTCAGAGGTTTTCCGGCTGCACGTATTGCTACCTTGGCTGATCTACAAAGACAATTTTTAGGCTGCTGGGAAGTGAAAAAGAATCCTCTCCAAATTATGGTTGAATATGAGAAAATCAAACGAAACGCTAGTGAGTCAGTCCAAGACTACTGCATTAGATTCAATTCTTTTTATAATGAAATTCCCAATCATCTAAGACCACCTGTGGGGCCAGCCACGGTGAAGTTTTCGGATGGTTTTGATGCTGACATGGCTTATCAATTAAGAGAGAGAGAACTGGCCACAATGGAAGACATGTAGAAGATCGCAGTCAGCGTTGAAGCAAATCTGCTGACCAAGAGGGCTAGAGCAAAGGCAGAGAAGAAGGTCATCGTAAAAGAAGAGTCTTCCTTGGTAGATAAATTACTTTGGAAGGTAGAGCAGATGCTTGAAAGGGTGAAACTTGACAAACCTGAGCCACAAGTTAGAAATCCTAACTTTCATGGCTAGCAACCACAATATAGAATAAGGCAGAGAGATTAGCGAGCCCAAGAGCAAACAGTACAGCAGCCAGTACAACCACCTTTGTAGAAAAATTTTGTGCATGGACCGGAGTCAAATGAGGACGGGAATATAATAGGTGAAGAAAACCACTTCTTTACTCCTAATTATTTGCCTATTTATATTACCGAGGATGAGGAGTATGCAGAAAGTTCGGTTGTACACAAAGATGAAAATTTCATTCTAGCAAATGACACCATTTTGGAGGAAGAATTAGATGAGTACCAAAGAGGCTATATGAATGCTCTGTTCGCCTAGCAGCAGCGATATTCACTTAGAAACAGAGACGTGCCAGTTAAACCAATTTAGAAGAGGAAGGACGGTGAGACATCAAAGAATGATTCATCAGTTACACAAAGGAAAGGAAAGGAGGCAGTTGGTCCGGATAGCAGCAAATCACCATCAGCAGAATAATCAAATTAACCAATTGCATCGAAAGAAAAGGAAAGGAAAGAAATCCCAGTCAAAGAGGTAGAAAAGATTCCCGCTTTTAATTTAGAGGATGAAATTTCTAAATTGAAGGTATCCATTCCCTTGACTGAAATAATGAGGAACAACAGTTATAGAGGACAAGTATCTAAAATTTTGAATTTGGACCCAATGTCTGACATGGTGAACGTCGAAGATGATCTACCCAAAATGATTTTTGGGCCAGCATTGAATGGTGATTCTCTTGATAGTGATGTGCCACCTTTTTATATCAGTTTAAGATTGCATGATTTTTTGTTACATAATGCCATGTTCAATTCCGGAGCTTCTGACAATCTCATGCCCAAGGCTATCATGGATAAGCTGGGTCTAGACATCACCCGAAAATACCATGATCTCTATTCGTTTGATTCCAGTAGGGTAAGATGTATCGAGCTCATCAAAGACTTGGTTGTGAGTCTGGATCAACTCCCAATGAAGAATGTTTTGATGGATATTGTTGTAGTAGATATTCCTCCCAGGTTTGGTATGCTTCTTTCCAAGTCTTGGTTAGGAAAATTGAAAGGGACACTACAACTAGATTTCTCCTATGCAACGATTCCAGTGTTTGGCCAAATGAGGAAATTGTATCGGGAGCAAAAAATGAAATACATGATTACAAGCAAGGAGAAACCAATAAATCATCCGATTAATTATGTACATACAGATTTAGAGTCTTTTTTTTTTTTATTCTGATAGTTTCAATGATATCGATAGTCAGTTAGAAGAAGCAGATGATATTCTAGAAATAATAGAAAATTTCAGAGGAGTTTTAAAGACAGAGGAACACGAATAGTAGAACGCCGTTGAGCGATCAGCTGAAAGTAATGGACAACAAGTAGACAAAACATAGCAAACAAATTTTCAACACTTGCAAGAGGAGGACGAAGGTTTGTGGACCATGGATTTCGATGGAGTAGTGGGAAATGATGGCACTGGAATTGGAATTTGGGTACGCAGTCCTTTCTCCGCCCCGAACAAAGTGCCTAGTAACGTGCGGGTATGCTCTTACAAGTTGGCTTTTGATTGTTCAAACAATGAAGCTGAGTATGAAGCTCTGATTGCTGGCCTAAAAATTCTAAGAAAGTTAAATGCTAAGAGGATTTCAGTATATGACGACTCCGAATTGTTAATTAAGTAGGTCAGAGGTGAATATCAAGCAAAGCATCCTCAGATGTGGGCTCACCATAACGCAGTTCTAGACATCCTAAAATTATTTTCAGAATATACCTTGACATGTGTGCCTCGTATACAAAATAGCATTGTCGATTCTCTTGCTAAGGCAACAAGTACTTTGAAGATCCCAATGAACTCTAGTAATAAATTCGAAATCCATGTCAAGCATCGTTCGACAGTCCCGGACAATTAGAGATATTGGCAAGTTTTCCAAGATGATGAGGAGATTGATGATTTTCTGCAAAACAATGGTAAGTTGAAAGAAACCTCAATTGATGTAGAAAATGACGATGGTAAAGGTAATGGTGCATATGAGGTGCAGATCAATGAAATGGACGTGTTGCAGCTAAAGAATAACATTATTCCTAAAGGCTTGATACCTTTAGAAGAACTCTTTGATCAAGATGATGTAGCCCGCAAACCAACATTGCAGCCAACAGAGAAGGGTGTGGAAGAGGTCAATGTCGGAAAAACTGCTAATCCTAAAATTGTATATCTATCTAAAGAATTTCCACAAAAGATAAAAGCCAAATACATCAGTTTGTTGTCTTCATTTGCATATGTGTTTGCTTGGGAGTATTCTGACTTAAAGACATATGATACCAATATAATTCAGCACACTATACCCATTAAGCCTAATCAGAAACCTTTCAAACAGAAGTTGAGAAGGCTAAATCCAAAGCTGTTGCCATCAATTGAAAAGGATATAAACAGGTTGTACAAATCACGAATCATTGTTCCCATCAAATTTTTGGATTGGATCTCTAATTTGGTGCCCGTACGAAAGAAGACAGGTGAGATTTGCTTGGGTATTGATTTTAGAAATCTCAATAAAGTTTCTTGAAAGATAATTATCCCCTGCCCAAAATGGACCATATACTTCAGCGAGTAGTGGGAGCATCTTGTATGTCACTACTTGATGGTTATTCTAGATATAACCAAGTTTCTGTCTATGAAGATGACCGAGACAAGATAGCATACACCACTCAATGCGGAACCTTTCATTACGCTAAAATGCCTTTCGGTTTGAAGAACGCAGGTGCCACATTTCAGCGTGCTATGGACTTGGCTTTCGCAAATGAGAAGGATGTCTTTTCGGTTGTGTACCTTGATGATCTGACGGTGTTTTCCAAATCTAATGAAGAACACATGTGCCATCTAAAAATTGTCTTTCAAAAGTGCAGAAAATATGGCCTGTCGCTGAATCCGAAAAAGAGCTTGTTTGCCATCGAGGAAGGCAAAATACTCAGGCACATTATCTCAAAAGATGGCATTTGTATTGACCCAGCACGTGTACAAGCGATTCAGCAAATTGATCTGCCCCGGAATAAGAAAGAGATTCAATCTTTCAATGGTAAAATGAATTTTCTACGCCGCTTTGTACCTAATCTTGCTGAGCACCTAAGAGAGATTACAAACATGCTTAAGAAGCACAACCAAGTGGAATGGATGGAGGAGGCTGTAAAATCTTTCAATTTAGTCAAATTGGCTCTTTCTTCAGCTCCAGTTCTAGTCAGCTCGGACTACACTCAAGATTTCATATTATTTTCATTTGCTTTGGAGCATACTATGGCAGTTGTGTTATTGTAGAAAGGAGATGATCATGAAAGACCCATTGCATTCTTCAGCAGAGCTATAAGAGATGCAACCTTAAAATACAACATCATTGAGAAGAAAGCCCTTGCACTTGTGAAAGCATTGAAAGAATTTTGGGTTTATATTCTACATTCTCATATTTTGGCCTATGTTCCTAACGCTGCTGTCAAAGATGTTTTAGTGCAGACCGATCCGGAAGGAAGACGAGGCAAGTGGATTGCAGCTTTGTTGGAATATGATGTGGAAATAAAACCCATAAAGCTTGTTAAAGGACAGGGATTGGCAAAGTTAATGGCCGAGTCAAACTTGCACGCCTTAGACATAAGTCTGATCGTTGTTATGTCCGATGAGAAGGAGGAAGGATCGTCAATTCAAGTATATGAAATGTTTGCTCTTTCTCTGTGGTATTCAGATATCATATATGTGCTTAAAAATTTGTCACCGCCCCCTGGCATGACTAGAAACAAACCAAGAACACTCAAACTGAAAGCTGCCAAGTTTTGCATTCTAAATTATGCACTTTATTGGAAAGATCCCGGTGGCGTTCTATTAAATTGTTTGGTGGAAAAAGAAGCAAAGAAGGTCATGGAGGATTTCCACGAGGGAGACTTTGGTGGTCACCTTTTTTGGAAATCAACAAAAAATAAAGTCCTAAGAGCATGATACTACTCGCTGACAATGTTTGCTGATGTATATAAGATGGTCAAGAGCTATCATAAGTGTTAGATTTTCGAAGGAAGACAGAAGTTACAGCCTTTTCCACTTAAGCCCGTTGAGGTGAATGCTCCTTTCCAGCAATGGGGGTTGGATTTCATTGGTGAAATTCATCCCGCTTCTTCTGGTCAGCATAGATGGATCCTCACAGTGACAGATTATTTCACAAAATGGATTGAAGCAATTCCCACCAGACAAGCTATGAATGCGGTAATTATTTCATTCCTTGAAAATAACATCTTGTCTCGCTTTGGTTGCCCGAATAAGTTAATCACTGATAACACAACAACTTTCAAATAAAAAAGGATGGTAGATTTTTGTCATAAATATCGCATCATTTTGGGTCACTCAAATGCATATCATCCGTAAGGCAATGGATTGGCAGAGTCTTCTAATAAATCATTGGTCAACATCATCAAGAAGCTGCTAGAAATAAATAAGAAAAGTTGGCATAAGAGGTTGGTCAATGCACTTTGGGCAGATCGGGTCAGTCAGAAGAAATCCATTGGTACGTCCCCGTTTGAGCTTGTTTATGGAGTTGATACAGTGTTTCCTACCTCTCTCACAGCCCCAGTAGTAAAAATTCTTCAGGAGGCCGGCAGTGAAGATAATCCTATGCAGAGAAGGTTGAATCAAATGCTCCACTTGCAACAAACCAGAGAAGAAGTCTTCCTAAACACGTCCAAGTTTTAGGAGAAGATTAAGAAAGTTTATGACAGAAAAGCAAAGGTGGACAAATTTCAGTTGATGATGTGGTGTTGAAATGGGATGCAAGGAATGAGGAAAAAGGTAAGCACGGTAAGTTCGAGAATCTCTGGAAAGGTCCCTTCAAGATTACAGCATATCGGGGTCAAAATGCCTTTCTTCTGAAGGAAATGAACAGGGAAGATTGTCCAGGAGGGCCGATCAATGGTCAGCTGCTCAAGTGGTACCATTTCTGAGTTATTAACACTACTACCACTGTCACTATAAATACAATTTTATTTTAGTTTGGTTAGTGTTTGTCAAGTTAGTCTTCAAGTCATTTCAATATCAAATTTGAGTCAGTTTTTTGGTCATTTTAGTTTCATAAATGAGTTAGTGTCTTGTGTCGTTTGTCGAAATAATGACTCCATAGCCCAATGGACGAAGGCACTGTCTAGCTCTTCCAGAGATATGTTGTTCTTGGCACCTCTAAGGAGCTACCATCCCCCATTGGAGCCAATGTTAGAGTCAATCTTGTCAGTCCTTCGTCAGAGATCAAAACTCTTTCTGCATTTCATTTTTAGGTGTCTCGTTCCATTCATTCAGCTGCATTCCATTAGGGGCATGCCATAATCTGACGAAAAAGGTCTTGTTAGTCATTTCCCCTCATGTCTCGCACCTGCTGGCTTAGGTCTTTTCATCAATGTTCACTAAAGTCCATGACAGTCAATGTTTGATCATTTAATGGAGAAGAGTCATTTTCAGTCATTAGGTCTAGGGATTAGTCAATTTGGTCTTCAACCATGTCCAATAAAGCCATGCAGGCTAGAGGGAGGCCCTTACAAAGTTGTGTTTCAAAGATTTTCATCGTCAGGATGACATATTACGATTGTTCTTCAAAACTTTGTTTTGAAGAAAAGTCAAACAATGTGTCATTTGTGATAATTTTCAAAAAAGTCTCCAGTTGATCTCTTCCGGCGAAGTCATGATTTCCTTTGCCAAATGCCATTTCATGTGACCCCTGCAAAAGTGCCAAATATTTCATCATTTTAGCTAAAAAATTCAAAGGGAAAAGTGAAATACAGAGTTGCAGTAAATCAGAGAAAAGTGTCAAAATAAAACATTATCAAAGTGGGTTTTGAAGAAACAAAAATTAAAGCCATGACTCCAATGTATTTATATAGGATTCCCACAAGAAACAAAGTCATTGTGAACACCAAGGATAGAGAGAAACATTACCAAGTGTTTGTGAGAAGTTAGCACGCGTTTTGAGTGAGGTTGGAGGAGTTTTCAAGGGCGCGGCGCACAGACAGAGTGGTGCGGCGCATAGAGCACGACCCCACAGTAGTGAAACTACACGAGCATGGCGCATTGGGTTTGCTGCGCCTCGCACACCCTCAAAGGGCCGAATTTGTGCCAAATTTGCTAAAAATCGTTTTGAATCCCTTCCAATTGCCAGGTAGGGTCTAAATCTTGGTTTCTCATCAAATTTTGTGGTTATGATGATGGTTTATGGCCGTTGATAGTTGCAATAAATATGCCTAAACCCTACCACTTGAAAACATGAAAACCATTGTTGCAAGGGTTTCAAACTTGTTGTGTTGATGCCAAGGCTCCTCTTTCAGCTTCCATTTTTCCCCTTCTTTCCATTGTTCCCTTCCCCCTATCCCATTTTTCCCTATTTTCCCTACCCTAAAACAGTACTAAACAGCTATTCCCTATCCCCTCCACTCATTTGTCAATGTAAACCCCAAAACCCTACCTTATAAAATCCCCAAACCCTCCTACATGTCCCTAAACAAAGTTTCCCCCCATAACCCCTTATCCCATAATATTATTCCCCTTTCTAACACTCCCTTTTTGCATTGTTCCCCTTGGCGGCAGAGATCACAACAACACATAGTTTCACTACCATCATCAAAGGGCAGTCCAAGCACAGTCCATATACAACAATTATGACATCTTAGCATTCATCGGAGTATGAGATGGAAACCCAAAGTGGTTCATCCTTGGAAGAACAGGCTCCCTAGAGACATCACAAAAGTGGCAAACATGTTAGGGATGAGCCAAACACCCTCACAGAATTACAGGCCTGCCCTCTTGCTATGTCATGTTTCCAACATCTGTCATGTTTGGAGTTTTGTCAAAAGGTGGCTAGTGTTCGAGTTCATCATGAGTTGGCACATATTTTTGTGCTTCACCCACATGGATATCACTCTATCTTGACCGGGGTCACCTTCACACTGACACCTGAAACTGTCTCATTAGCAACCAGCATACCGAATGTTGGAGAACCATGGCACAAGAAATAGAAGGTTGATCGGTAGCATTATGAGCCTTACATTAATGCTAGTTTCTTGAGGCAGCTACAAAGAGTCTTTCCATTCCAATATTTGGAAGATGAATATGCTCAACTCATGAAGTTAATCATGAAATATTTCAGCTCTGAGGGGAGGTTTTCTCATTTATATGCCTATCACATCAGGTTGCTCATGCACTTTACCAGGGTATGGATGATGAACATCCCATATTTCATTTGCGGGAACATAGAGAGGATGAACACCTTCATGCAGCACAAGACCCCTCAGCAGTAACTTGACAGTGGTTATCACTTTTCTCTTATTAAGATTTTGGTGGTTCATCAGTTGGGATTGCAGGGAATTACTTGGGATGACTTCATCTCCCATGACCTCTTCAGCACTTCACAGGTATTATCAGAGTTTAAACACGAGATAGGTGGTCCTTCTCATTGGTATGAGCACCATGAGACCACTACTATGCCAGTATTCATCACCTATCAGAGAGGCAATAGAAATTTGTTTGCAACAGCAAATCGAGTGTTATCTCCACCCGGGGTGGAAGGGACCTCGCCTCCGACATCGGCAACACAGGTATAGGACAGGGGCAAGAAGCCCATGCATGATGAGGGGCCATCAGGTGAATAAGAGGCCAACTTCATCCTCATTCATGATGATGATACAGATGTGGAGAGTGCCAAACTTAGGAGGACCATCCAAGAGCAGCAAATGGAGATCCAAGACTTGTCACTCAATTTGGAGAGGGCTAAGTTGATTATCAGGTATTTTGCAGCATAGGAACAAATAGCTCGAGGACCAGCATGAGATCATGGAGCTACAAAACATCCGTGAGAATCGCCAAGCTACCCAACATAGGAGGATTGATCTCACTCCATTAGAGCAAGAGATTAACAATGACCGAGAGTCTTGGCTCGAGCATATCAACATCCACCTTGAGAGACTGTTAGAGAAGGCCGACAAGGACAAAACCATATTGAGGTGGATGGTTTATCACTATAGGGCATAGAACATGAGTTCAAAGGCTCGAATAAGGAGTTTGAAGACGAAATTGAGCAAAGCGACAAAAAGGAAAAAGAGGCAAAAAGAGCAAGATCGGCTCTGAATATTGGCTGAAGCCTTTGTGGCCCAGCATAACACTTCATAGAGGATCTCCAGCCGAAATTTCAAAAAACTTGGGAGAATTTTGGTCACTTGAAAATTTTTTGGGCATAACACAGGGTTTTTCTCCAGTGGCGCAGCGCTTAGGATTGGTAGCTCCAAATCAAGAATGGTTTGTATTTTTCGCTTTAGCATGAAACATCTAACTGCTGGTGCATGGACAAGAAGTTAGGGTAATTTTTGAGTCCCCAGGAGGTCAAAAACACTCAAACAATGACCTCTCTGCCCCTATTTTGACACACAAGAAGCAGTCTTGGGAGAATGAAGTTTTGGAGGGGCAAATGAGCACCAAATTCAGAAATTCCACTTGGGTTGGAAAGTAGACAGGCAGGGCTTTCCACCAAGCACACTTGGGAACAATTTTGACTCCAAAATGTACCTCAAAATCACCTCCAAACTGGTGCGGATCATATAGCGTTTGGCGCAGCACACAGGGACACAAAGGCCAAATTCACTTCCGCTCCGCGACTTTTCGATTCGCGACTTTCTCCAAGTGGGCCCGCTCATTTACACTATATTTTTCTTGGCAACTAAGGAAATGTTTAAAAAGTATTTTCACTGAAGGTGGGATCCTATCCAAGTGGCAAAGGAAGGTGAGCAGTCACCCAAGCAATTTGTCATTTTTGTAACGCTGCACTTGTCACTAATGGTTGGCTTTCCATTTCGATTTTGTAATGATTTGAAAAACTCCCCAACTCTAGGTCATTACATTTCCCAATGGCATAGTCTAATTTTTTTAGGCAAAACCATTTGCAAAGGGTGGGTTGTAGTTTCCGGGAGACTGTGGGAGAGAAACTCAACTCTTCATTGTATATTTTGACAGAGAATTAATGAAAGGCAGCGGCTCTGGTTCATGATATTCATGTGGTGTGAGTGTAGCAAATGTGTTCTCTTTATGTTTCATATGTATTTCGTTATGTTTCACAGCTCATTCATATTCATTTCCAGTGAAATTTTCTAAGTAAGATAAGGTAGAATTCATGTTTATTGCTCTGCCTGTGGGAAAGTTTCACCTTATGTGTTCTTCTTCTGTTGAAAAGGATTAATGTGTTTATGCCCTTTTCACCCTCCTAAACAATATTTCCATTCCACATTATATCAAATTTAATTGCTATACTTTCCGTCTGTCTTGCCTCATGAAGTAATCTATGAATTTATGTTAAATTATCTTCTCGTACTGTTCGTTGGTCCCATATATCCCAGAAACTCAGTCATTTATAAAAAAATTCTTCTTGTTTCCATATTTATTTACCTAGAATAAAATCAATATTCACTGTAAATCATCTCAAACCATATCGTTTATTTATTCACTGAGTGTGACACGAAGAGAGCCCTCTTCTATTCTGGTAGGGCAAGCTACCAGACTGAGCGTGGTTTGTGGTTACCCTGAATTTTTCCTTCCTCCAACCTAAGGCAGATTTAGGTGCTAACACCTTCTTGCTCCAAAACTCCAAGTATGCCACACTCTCCAAGAGTGCTCCAAGAAAAATTGAAGTATCCAAGAGTATGAGAGAGAGAATAAAAGAGAGCTCCACCAAAATTGAATTGACCAAGCTTACGCACTGATCCTCAGAAGAATTTTTATCAATGAGGCCTCTATTTTCTTCAATTTCCATTATTTTCATCATTTTCCTCCTCACATGCAACTTGTGACCTTTCACCTTCATTTTCTCCTAATTTCCATTATTTTCATAAATAAATGTGCCAAAAATGCCATTTTTCCTTTCCAATTCCTCAGCCATTTCCCTTGCCAATTTCCTTAACCATAATAAACTGAATTAACACCCACTAGGATTTTCTCGACCATTCGTCTTGCAATACATGTCCCATGACCATGGTCTTATATATTTTCCCTTTATTTCTTTTATTACATGGAATTTTCACCAAGTTTGTTATAGAACCCTCCCCCTTGGGGGAACACCATCCTCAGTGTTCAATGTCACCTATAACCACAAGACTATTGTAAGAGAAACATACTACCAATGGAACTTTATAACATATCTCGTTGCAATATTTACAATGAACATCTACTAAAACATGACAAACATATTGTTTATTGGAGCTTTCGAACACAGCTCATTATGATATTTAAAATAATAACCACATATACACACATACACATTTTATCAACCAACAACTAAAATAATATGATGCTTGCATCCAAAACAACAGAATCTAGAGGCTCAACCTCCATCCTTAAAGTAATGTCAAGATTCACCTCCTTCCTAGGAAGTTCAAAATCCACTGCAAATTCAAATCTGCATCCAATGTCCTACACTATAGTATTGCACCACTTGTCCTCTCAATGAACATTTACCAACTCATTGCTCTAGGGAACACTCCCAAAGTGTATCTGGTTCCCTCTGGCAATGCTAATTACTAGAACAAATCCATCCTCGACCTTCACTTCTCTGCTACACAGTCCCTTGAGAAATCTGATCATACCATTATGTGAAGGCACACACCTTCCAAGTTCTGCTAGCACCCCCATCCCGGGTAGTCCATCCCTTGGCAAGGTTTCCTCACATTAGAATATACAAAAATGAAGGCATATCCCTGACTTAAAACCATCATACTGGTCGTAGTATGCTCATGGAAATCAATGGACACTATTGGGTACCAGTGTCCCACAACGGCTTTGCTCATCAATGATTTACCAACATATTTTTCCTTGTTCTAATTTCTTTTGCCAACGTTGCTAATTATTGCCATCACTTTCAATGGTCCAACCACTTTGTAAGCCTCATGAATGGCAGTGTGTTCTATGAGATGCTGGGAAAACCATGGATAAGACATTGAAATAAAGGTTTCTTGGTAGAGATAGTGTGGTTTTATATGTGTGGTACTACTATGATGCATATGTTGTATATGTTGTATATGTTGCATCTATTATGTTCTGCAAATGTGGTGTTGTGTATTTATAGTGTGTGTATATGTTTTTCATGCAATGATTATTTACAAGGTGGTACATATAGGGTTGTGTGAATGTTTCATATGTATTGTTGGGTATAAATGGTGTTATGTACATGTTGGGTATGCGTTGATGTTGTTACCAGGAATAGTGTCCACTCAGATGCTGCTATTCCCACTAAGACCGGTAGCTATCTTAGAAACAAACAAGTAAAGTCTATTTTCGCTTTCCTTTATGAAAATAGATAAGAGGAGAACCAAGGAAACCAACCTTGGTCTTGTGGTTGATTTCCTCTCCTTCCTGATAAAGCTTTACCACTTCTTCTTCGTCTTCCCAGCTTTAAAGAGCACCTGTGGAATCACAACAACATACTACTATCAAAGAACAAAGATCTATATTCATAAATAACACAGGACCAGGTGTGTGTTAACCATACAAATGCATATATAAACAAGTACACAAGAATATGGAGGAAAACTTGAATAGCTTTATTAAGATGAAAAGTAGCAAGAGGATTACAACCATATGTTCTGACCCAGCATCATCGTCCAAATAGAAATCCCTTCTTCACCTCAAGCAAAGCTTAGATCACCCAACACTATGAATGTACACTAGAAAACCAACAACACTTCTCTATAAGATACAAAATTCCAGCCTTTGGATCTCTGTGATAAGGGATCCATATATAGATGATTACAGGGAGGTGAGTCATCTTCTAGGGTCTTGATTAGTGTCCTCTCTCTAATAGTTCCTGCTTCCACTTGGAGAATGAAGATCTCTTACTCATCCCTGGTCGAAAACAGAGAGGGAAGTGTTAGAGGGGAAGCTTCTGGAAGATTCCATGATCTTCCACCTCGCATTTTGTCTCTTCCATTTGTCCATTCCCGACCATCACACCCTAAAAAGGAGAAATTCAGTATGCATCGCACCTTATACACTGGGAAGGTGATATGCATCGCACCCTCTGCACTGGGTTTTCAGTATGGTCCAGTTTTGACCGTTTATGAGCAGTTTTCAGTGGAGAACTTCTGGGAGATGATGTAATTAGCTGACCTTATTCCTTTAGGCAGTGAACCAACACTTTTAGGGACTTAGGAGCCCTCAGTTTATGGACATTTATGATTGGGGTTGAAGTGCCCAAAAATGTCTATAACAGATGTGTACATATTCTACTATGCACATGATGGATATGTAGTGTTGTGTGCATATGGTGTTGTGTGCATGTTGGATATGTAGTGTTGTGTACATAAGGTCCTATGTACATGTTGTATATGCATTTATATGTACATATAGTGTTGTGTGCATGTTTTACATATGGTGTTGTGTGCATGATTGTACATGTGGTGTTGTGAGCATGTGATGTTGTGTAAATGTTGTACATGTAGTGTTGTGTGCATGTGGTGTTGTGTACATGTCGTGCATATGATGTTGTGTACATGTGGTGTCATGTACATGTCATGCATGAGGTAATATGTACATGTGGTTTGGTATTGTGTACATGTTGTACAGGTGGTGCAGTGTACATGTGGCTTTGTGTACACCTTGTGCAGGTGGTGCAATGTAGATGTGATGTTGTTCACACATTGTGCAGGTGGTGCTTTGTACAGGTGGTATTGTGTACATGTTGTAGATATGGTATTGGTCTACCTGTGGTATTGCGTGTGTGTCGTACATGTTGGATTGTGAGTGTGCGATACTTTTTATGTGCATTGGGTAGTCATAGTATCATGACATGTGTATTCGTTATGTTGTACTTTGTGTACGTATATTTATTGTGTGGTGTTGTACATTGGGTATAGATGTATTATGTTGTGTTATATTCTAGGTATATGTACATGTATTGTGTGGCATTGTACATCGAGTATAGATGGATGTATTATGTTGTACATCAGGTGTAGGTGTACATATGTGTTATGTTGGACATCGGGGTGTACATATGCGTTGTGTTGTACACTGGGTGTACATGTATGTATTGTGTGGTGATGTACACCAAGTGTAGGTGCATGCAGTGTGATATGTTTTACACTAGGTGTAGGTGTATGTGTTGTATGTCAGGTGTAGATGCATGTATTGCATGATTTGTTATGCCGTATATGGATATATGTGTGTTATGCAAACTATGTGCATGTGCATATGGTTGAGGAGAAGGCACTAAGTGTTTTTCGTGTGTGGAAACTGATTCAGAGTGCATATAGAGTAAGGAAAAAGCTAAAAGCTAACGATTGTTTAAAGGATATGTATCAGTATTTTGTTTTAGTTTTATTATGCATGTGATTTGTGATTATGGTCTATGATGATTACATGTGATCTATGATTCTGGTTTATGATGGTTACATGCGATTTATGATTTTGATCTATGATGGTTGTGTTTTGAACTAACCTGGTGTGATACGTTTATACATGATGATTTGGTCAAAGATGCTAGTTTTAACTGTTGTGCCAGGAAGCAAACAAAATTTCAAGTATACCTTGTTGATAGGATGCCAATGAGGTATCATGTGAATTTATTTCAATTTATTTTAAATCTAATGGAAGTTATGTTCTTGGTACAGGAAGCACGAAAATGCCCGATTGGGTGGTTGAAATCAATTGCAAGAATTAGTATCAACAGTGAAAGAAACTAGAATAGGTAGTAGTATGTTGGTAAAACAATCAAGAGTAGGACCATTGTGGAACATTGGTACCCAATAGTGTCCATTTATTTCCATGAGAATGTTATGACCGGTATGATAGTTTTAAGGCTGTGATGTGCCTTGGTTTTTGTATCTTCCAATGCGAGGAAGACTTGCTAGGGGATGCACTACCCAGAGCGGGGGTGCCAGCGATACTTGGAAGATGTGTGACTGCACGGAAGGGGGTGATCGGATTTCCTGAGGGACTGTGTAGCAGAGAAGGGAAGGTCAGGGATATATTTGTTTTGGTCATTAGCATTGCCATATGGAACGAAATGCACGTTGGGAGTGTGCCCTAGAACAAATAGTCGATTACTGTTCACTAAGAGGACAAGTGGCACTGGATTGTAGCAGCAGACATTGGATGTCATTAGACTTTGATAGTGGATTATGGAATTCCTAGGAAGGAGGTGAATCCTAGTATTACTTTGTGGGTGGAGGTGCCAACCTCTAGATTCCCTTGTTGTGGATACATGCATCGTATCCTTTTATTTTTTGGTTGAGAAAATGTGCATATACATATATGTATGTATTATTTTAAATATTTTATTGAGATGGGTTTATAAAGCTCCATAGATAGTATGATTATTAGCTAGGTGAAGAAAATTAGTATGTGTGTATATCTGGTTATTATTGTAAATATTGTATGAGTTGTGTTATAAATCTCTAGTCAACAATATGTTTGTCATGTTTTCGTAGATGGTCATTGTAAATATTGCACTGGATTATGTTATAAAGTTGCATGGGTTGTATATTTTTCTTTTAGCAATCTTTTTGGTTATAGTTGACATTAAACACCGAGGACAGAGTTCCCCCAAGGGGGAGGGTTTTGTAAAAACCTTTGTTATGTGTGTGTGTGTGTGTGTGTGTGTATAATTCCACAATTTATGAGACATGTATTCCAAGCTAAATGGTGGGAAAAACATCCTAGTGGGTGTTCATTTGGTTTATTACAGCTAAGGAAATTAGAAAAGGAAATGGCAAAGGCTTTGAAAAGGCATTAATTGGAATTCTATTTCTGAGAATAATGGAAATTAGGAGAAAAGGAAGGTGTAAGGTTGCAGGTTTCATGTGAGGAGTAAAATGAAGAAAAATAATGGAAATTGAATAAAATAGAGGCCTCATTAATAAAAAAGGCTTCTGAGGATCAGTGGGAGGCTTGGTCAGCGTAACCTTTTGTCAGTCCAGTGTTGGAGATCTCTCATTATTTTCTCTCTCTCTCGCTGATACTCTTGTATACTTAGAGTTGTCTTGGAGCACTCTTAGAGAGTGCAACATACTTGAAGTTTTGGAGCAAGAAGGCAAAGGAAGAGTAGTAAAGCACAAGAGGACATCGGGAACTATGGTTACAACAAGTTTTGCTTGTAGGTACCGAGTTCCATGTATGTTTTCCTCACTAGTTTTGGCATGCATGTGGTTTCTCGGTTATGATCTATCAT
Organism: Pinus taeda; assembly: GCA_000404065.3. NCBI lineage: Eukaryota > Viridiplantae > Streptophyta > Pinopsida > Pinales > Pinaceae > Pinus > Pinus taeda. The sequence continues at coordinate 44,947 of APFE031355975.1, read as the reverse complement.
TGGGATGGAGGATTGCCTTCATTGAAAATGGATTTGCCTAGCCTTTCCATTTCATGGATAGCCATGGAGATTGTGGGTTTATTTTTCTTGTTTGTTTTTGTTGGTTGTCATGTTTCCTTAGCTTGGGTTGAGTTATTAGTTCTTGGAATCCTTGGTTGGACAAATGCTCTGGAAGCACTATAAAAACTTCAACTGAGTTACTAGTCCTAGAAGACTTGTTTTGACAAATGCTCTCGAAGCCTTGTAACAACTTGGGTTTAGTTACTAGTCTTGGAAAACTTGGTTGGACAACTACTTTAGAAGCCCTTGGTGGGTTGAGTTAGTAGTCCTGGAAGCCTTGGTTGGAAAAACGCTCTGGAATCCTAACGATAGATGTAGGTTGAGTTAATATTCCTGGAAACCTTAGTTGGAACAACCACTCTAGAAGCCCTAGAAGGCTTGGGTAGAGACAAATTTGATGATGGTTTTGTGATGTCCGACTGTGAGGTGGAATCACTATTTGATGGGTTGAGGTGGATAGCCTTTGGAAGCCCTAGATGGTTTTGGATTGATGTGTTCTATGAGATCCCACATTGATTCTTGCAATATGGAATGTGGGTGAATGGTTGAAGAGGGATTTTTCTCAGCCATTCTACGATTGGGTGGAACGTGGAATTCCCATCTCGGGTTTGGATTTTGCATCATGAATATGAGGTTATTTCGCCTTGTATTTTTGTGAGTATTATACTGGTATATATGTGGATTATATGGCTATGATTTCCTTGGTATTTATGTTTATATTATGTTGGATATCTATATGTTTTATAATAGTAGTTATGTATGGGTTTCATGATGCTTTTACTTGTAAATGGATGGAAAATGTATCTATGACCTAATTGATGAAACTGCAACTAATGTGTTGAGGCATAAATGCCTCATAATGAATATTAGATAAGTATGAGACCCTTATGCTCAGATATGTTATTTACACATGTAAATTACATATTCATGATATATTTGATGAAATGCTTGTGATGGCTAGTGGGGGTCCAACCAAGATCTTATTCAATTAAATACATTAGTATTGTTATTAGTTAAATAATAAAAAACAATTAATAGTTATTAGGCAATGGGAATGATCAAAGATCATGCCCATTCACCAAGAGGCACCTAAAGGAGTATAAAGCCATGGGCCTCCCACAAATTATAATCAACTTCTATATTTTCTAATAATAATAAATATAAATTTGCAAAATTTGTAAGTTGTTTGTACCATCTAGTATCAAAGCCTGTGGTCCTTTGGAAAGGTGTCCTTCTTTGTCATCACTATTCCTTCCATCTCATTGCTCCATTCATTGTCCTCATAGTCAGAAATCTACCTCCTTTCCATCATTTCCTGTTGTTGTGTTTCCCATCTGTACCATCCAAGCAACGATTGCATTATTAGACGACAAAAGCCTTGTCGTTCTGCTCGACAGCCGCAAACCCCTTCCTAGTTCTATCCCATGCTCTATTCATTGGTCATAGATGTCTCCCAACCATTGACGTTGTCTACAACTTGTAATATTCTAATCAAGATTCTAGACACGCTTGAGATCTTTTTTTCCCAAGACACAAAACACTACGTCGGCTTGACCTTGCCTAGCCGCAGCCCAAGCCACCATTCGTGCTGCCACCATTTTATTAAATACCTCACTATAATCATACAATTTGATTATATATGTAACTTTAAATAAGTTATATAATAAAAGTTATATATTTAATTACTATATATATATATATATATATATATATATTATATATATATGATATTATATATATATATATATATATATATATATATATAATATATATATATATATAATATATATATATATATATATATATATATATATATATATATATATATATGTTACATAATTAATAATTAATTAAATTTAATTATTAAAAAAAATAGTTTGAATTAAAAGATGGCAGACAAATATACAACCCCACAAATACGTTTAATGTCGTCGATGACAATGGCTGATTTCAGAAAAAATTGATTGATCTTGAGAATAGGATTACAAGCCACTGCGATGATTTCAACTAAAAATTAGTCGATCTCGAGAGTAATGTTATTGAACATTCCGACTATATCAAGAAGCTTTAGGATACGACAAATCATATAGAACAACATCTTGGGCATAACCATATCAAATCCCAAATTAATCATAATCATAGAATATCAATGCTGAGAATTTTGTGTTTCAAGATGAATATTACACCTGAACAACTAATCCAAGATGATGGAGGTAATCAACAGCAAAATTCATCAGATTCAACAAATTCAAAAGATTCTAATGAAAAAACAGAGTCTCCAAAAAAATCATCCATGCACCATCAAGGAAATAGTAACACGATTTTTCAAATAAGCAGCTCTGGAATTCATTCACCAGTCAATACCCTCTTTACGCTCCACCATTATCAAAGTATCAACGAAGAGAAAAAATCGAGGTACCGAAATTCGATGGTAATGAAAAAGGCAATGTTGCATACCTGAATAACGCATAAGAATATTTCTATATTTACGATATTGGTAGTTGATAAGCCTCATCATTGGGTAAATTTATGGACCTTAATACACCTCCAAGATTATTAAAATAAACTCTTCTCATAATTCCTTACATATTTTAATTATATTTTGCTTAATGAGATGAGTAAAATTAAGATGCTAATGTTCATTGATTGCAGGTTTTTGAGAGAAAACCATTGAAATTTTGGCTAATTAAGGGAAAAAAATTGAATGAGACAAGGAGGAGAGATTATATAATATAGCTCCTCCTCATTTAATCCTCACTCATTCGAATATTCCTCAATAAAATCATACTAGCTTGGAGTTGCATGTAGTCGAGTCATGGAGATCATTGGTAGCCGAACCAGTGATAGTTAAGAGATAGTTCATCTTGAGTTTGGGAGCCAAGCCTCCCTATATCTAAGGAAGTGATTTTAGACATCAATTGTATAAACAAGGAGGCCTAGAGTGTCATTAGGATGCATATTTTTTATGTAAGATCACTAAGCATTTTTGAGTTCACATTTTGTGGAAAAACATTATTATGTAATTTTTCTTATACAATAATTAGAATCATAATTTCCTTGATCCAAAAGTAAGTTAACTCAGAGGGTTGAAGCTCTTGAATTAGGGCCGAACCCTAGTAGTAAAGGCTCCTCTTCTTTTACTTTTATTATTATGTAATTTCATAGATTAATGGTTGAATTGGTTTTAGCATTGTTTCATCGCAAGTAGTTGTGAATTTGATTAGTTTGCTTCCATTTGTGCATTGCTTTAGCAGTAGCTTAGGAAGATAAAGGAATACCAAAAAGGTTGATAGCAGGTGGATTTTGCCTCACTCCCCCCTCTAGGCACCATGGTTTGAGGAAAGAACTCCTATGTAGCCCCAAAAACATAGAATTCTGATTTCTTATGGAATTTCGAGTTTTCTTCTACTTAGGCCAACATATTTTCAGTTTTCAAGGATAAGATTCAATTGTCATTTCTGATATCTTCAACCTTGTATTAGATCTCATAGTGCTTCACATTATTCTGCAAGTATTTCCATGCATGAACTAGGCAATTACTAGTGAAATTTTGTTTTCTTAAGTTGATTGAAAATGTTTCTTGTTTGACATGATTCATGGACAAATTCCAGTGATTGATGTGGTGCAGGAGTTTCAATAGTGCATGAAGATATCATGACCAGAAACCCCAACCTAACCTCAACCAGGCATGATCACCAAAAGCCACTAAGTCCCTCAACGAATTCATCATTCCATAAGAACAACTTTGCAGGTTTGTTGAGCAAATCCAACCATCTCACAAACAAAATTTTGAACTCTGAAAAATACATAGCCACTCCCCTACCTTATTTATTCCATCATTCACCTTCCCTAAGCCATATACCACCTTCCAAATCACTCCTGTTTCTCTCGTTTGGATCCCGTAGGAGCATTAGGACATCCTATAGGAAGAATTAGGACATCTTATAGGATGACCTGTAATGGCTTGTTTTGAGGCCGATTTGTGCAAAAAAAGTCCTGAAGGATAGGAGAAGACCCCTACTTGCCTCCCAAGAAATTAAACCTTGCACCACCATCTCTAACCCACCTACCATCTCTAACAGTGCTAGGAACCATGGAGATTGTGGGTTTATTTTCCTTGTTTGTTGTAAAATCCCTCATTAAAAATTCATGTAAAAAATATAAAACCATGGTCATGGGACACATAGTCGAAGCTAAGTGGTGGGAAACACATCTTAGTCGGTGTTCATTTGGTTTGTTATGGTTAAGGAAATTGGCAAAGGCAATGGAAAAGGCTTTGAAAGGCATGAAGCATTAATTGGCATTTTATTTGTGAAAATAATGGAAATTAAGAGAAAAGGAAGGTGGAAATTCATAGGATTCTATGAGGAGGAAAATGAAGGAAAATAATTGAAATTGAATAAAATAGAGGCCTTATTGATAAAAATCCTTCTGAGGATCAGTTGGTAGGTTGGTTAGTGTAATATTGATCAGTTCAATTTGGGAGCTCTCTTCTATTCTCTCTATCTCATACTCTTGGATACTTAGAGTTTTCTTGGAGAAATCTTGGAGAGTGTGGCATACTTGGAGTTTTGGAGCAATAAGGAAAAGGAAGAGCAGGAAAGCACAATAGGACATTGGGATTAGTGCTACAACGAGTTTTTCTTGTAGGTATTGAGTTGCATATACATTTTCCTCACTAGTTTTGGCATCCATGGCACATGCATGTGGTTTCTTGGTCATGATATGTCACTGGCATCAAGGATTACCTAGATTGAGAGTGGATTTTCCTAGCCCCCCCATTTCCTAGATATCCATGGTGTTTTGGGTTTATTCTCTTTGTTTTCTGGTTGGTTCTAATGTTTCCTTAGCTTGGGTTGACTTACTAGTTTCTGGAAGCCCTGGTTGAACAAATACTCTAGAAGCACTATAACAACTTGGGTTGAGTTACTAATCCTAGAAGCCTTCGTTAGAAGTGTTAGCACTTGAAATTTCACCTAGGCTGAGATAGACAAATCTCAAGGCTACATCAAACCATTCATCCTCGTAGCTAGCCCTACGAGGCAGGAGAAGGCTCTCTCCGATCAAACTCGGTGGATTTTTCAATAGGATGAGTTGACCAATTAGAAACACTGATATTAGGCTAGTAAACTGATAAGGAGGGTTGCTTTAAAGTTTTTGGGGTTTTTGGTGGCAATTGGAGGGAGTGCAATTCAGGGTGCGGGGATTGAGCTCAGTTTTTGCAGGTGGGTCTTTGGGGTAAGGTAGGAGTTTGTGCGGATGCCTTTAGCTGAGATGGATGATCAAGGAGAAAAGAAGAGAGGCTAAAGAGGGCAAACAATGACTTTGAATCCTCTCTAGACTGTGGAAAACATAAATATTAAACAAAATTGAAAGCTGAGCATGGCATGCATGAATTCAAACTTGATCACTTATTTTGTTTAATTAGCAGCAATAGAATAAGAGATGGAACACATAAACACACTTACAATGACAAGTAGGAAACACACCATCAGCACAATAATCCACAAGAATCCACAATGATGTTTGCAAAACCCTGGCCTTCCTTTTTCTCAAATTGCAGAGATACAAGTAAAATATACAATAGAGCTTCTCCCTCCAGAGTCCAACCATGAAAATGAGTAAGAGAAGGCATAATATAGAATATCTAACTCCTTTCCCCACCTCTAGGGGTCGAGCTCAGCTTCCTAGGAGCTGTTTTAACTAATTCCAAACTAAGCATTAGATAATAGGCAGTCAAAACAACTTGCCTCTAAAACTTAGGAAACCTATCCATGCATTAAATATTTACCATTTATATCAAGGAAACTTCTAGAAGTGTTCAAGGAGAGTAAAAGTATCTAAGTGCCATGAAAATTACACAAAAAAATCCACATCATTTACATGCCTCAAAAGTCAACCAAAGTAAAAACAGTGTTTTGCTGGTCGAACTGGTCAAAACAGTGAAATTTCCCTGAGTGGTTGCGCCCCTCACTTTGACTGGTCGCGCGTATTGACAGCTCTAGTTGAGGGCCTTCCCGGTGTCCAAAGCAGGTGCAAGATAGCTCATTGGAAAGGTCTGTGAGTTTGCTTTCCAACCCCACTAGAATTTCTGAATTTGGAGTTGATTTGACCCCTCAAAAGTCATTTCTCCCAAGGAAGCTTTCTGCAACTCAAAAAAGGGGCAGAAAGTCAAAATTTGCATGTATTTTGAGCTTTTGGGAGCCCAAATCTTCATAAAATCTGAAACCCATCTATAGGAAAGTGTATTTTTGCATGAAAATTCCAAAAATGTAGAGTTTTCCCCGTTCTGAGCTGTCCCCATGACTGGTCGCGCACGGGGTGAGACCACGCAAATGGCCAAAACCTGTAAAATTCTCAAAAATGCCAAAAATGCCTCAAAACTCTCAAAATTTCTTGGGTTTGCTGCTAGGAGGAGGCTAATGAGTATCATGGTGAGTGAGAGAGGCCTCAGCCAAGATACGGAGAGGGTTGGTCTTCTTCCTCCCTTTGAGAGCCTCGGTCAACCTCCTTTGAAGAATCTTTATCCTTGCCTTACCAACATGCATCCTTGCCCAATAATGATTCTTCATGTTCTTTAGCAGCTTCTTTTCTTGGTTGGCCTTTGCCAACAACCTCTCTAAATGTGTATTCACCTAGATAAGCATGGATTCCCTCTCCTTGGGCAGCAAGTCACCAGGCCTCCTACAGTTGATGACTCGATCACTTCGAATCCTCCACAGCTCATCCAACTCTTTCTCATCCTCAAGTTGCTTGTTGCGCTGCTCAAGATAGTTTATTGTCCATTTTGCCATCAATAATTTCATTTGCAGCGACTGAATCTCAGTACTTTGCTCTAGGATGATATCCTTGAGCTCTGTGCTAGGAGAACCGGCGTCAAGATCAATAACCGGATCACCTGACAATCTCTCCTCAATCATGGGCTGCTTGCGCCTCTCTGATACCTTTGCTGCTATCGGAAATGAGGCCCCTTCCACCTGGTGTGGAGATAACACTCGCTGACCTGATGATGATGACGAGACCCCTTCCACCTGCTGTGGAGAAAGTACTCGCCGAGCTGCTGCAAACAAGGTCCTATGACCCCTCTGATATGTAAGCTACGGTGGGGAAACAACACGTCTCGGAACAATAATATCAGGCTGGTGTGATGGACCTCCCTCCTCATGAATGGCCTCTGGCTCTGGTTGTGGCTGTGGTGGCACTGTAAAGAACTCATGAGAAATGAAGTCTGCCCATGGAATGCCCTGCTGACTCAACTGATGAGAAACAATGGGCTGGATGAGACATGATGGCACAAAATCCTATGCTGCTGAGCTGGGGACTGCCTCTAAAACACAGACACCATCCTCTGAATGTCCTGGAAGAAGAAAACCGGGATGTTCATCATCCTCAATCGGGTAAAGTGCATCAACAGGCGAATGTGACAAGAGAAGACCTGTGAAAATCTTCCCTCGCATGTAAAGTAATGCATGATAAGCCGCATGATTGGAGCATACTCCCCCCCGGAGGAATCTGAAGGGAAAGACCCCTGACAAGTGACTCATGAATGCTGGCCTGACATATGGCTCAAAATAAACATAATCTAGCATTTTGCGCTTGGGCCACACCTCACCCACATTTGGTATCCCAGTAGCCTCTGAAATCACCTCCGGAGATAGTACAAAATTCACCCCTGCAAGAGTGACCTGCCCATCATGAAGGTGAAAAACAAATAAGCGGGCCAACTCCCTGTGGTGCTGAATCTGAGCAAGCCTCTCACAGAACTGAAAACATGAAATATAACGGAAACAATTCACTGCCATAGGACAGGCCTGCAATTCTGCCAAAGAGGTGGGTTCCTCTCTCCTATGATGACCACCTTTGCCACCCTTA